>JARJDS010004230.1:0-138343 GCA_030264155.1 Atheta pasadenae
TTTGTTATTTTTATATGATAGCCAAAGAGTTGCTCTTTCACCTCTTTTTTATTTCAATTCAAAATTTGCATTCTAAGTATTTTATTTTTGCTCTTAAAGTTGAGCAATTTTTCATTTTATTGAACGTGTGTGACGTCATGAAATCTGTATTTTTCATGACGTCAAACACGTTATTATGACTCATATTCACGAAAACTTCGTGAAATGTTTCTTTTTCTTGGCATAGAAAAACAAAACACATTTGTTGGTTCTCACTCGCACTCGCAACTTTTATTCGTTTGTTTAAACTGTTGTTGATTTCTAACTTCAGTTCAATTCAAACATTCCAGCTGAAACAGTGAATTTTTAAAATTAAAGCTCAAATAAATTATGAAAATTGACGTTATATTTATTATATAACATTAGTGATTTGTGTTTTGATAGTAAAATATTATTTTCCCATATAAAACAGGAAAAAACGAAGCAAAAAAATCGAATCTAATAAAAGTCAACGCAAAGCGGGTTGGAGCCTCATCTTGGTCTGAATTATGGCCGCGTTTGCTTGAGAAAACATCCCGCATCTACTGAAAACAACGAATGTGAACTTCGACGTTCGATACGCGCGTATATATTCATGCCCTGCTTGAATATACATTTTATGAGGTTCTTTTATGGAGGGTAATATTTCCAATACATAAAACCCCTTTCTTTTGGCAAGCAGATATTCATCGCTTCGACGTTAGGGAGGCTGTACGACGACAACGACAAGGGCCGCTGTTGGAATGAGTGCCAACCCCCTCAAATTTTCGAAACCAATTTCCATTGGGGTAAGTAGAAAAATCAGTCTCAAAATTTTATTCTACAAATTTTACATAGAAATTTTAAATAGAATCCTTCCAACAAATTATGTCTGATATTAAATAATAATTTTCTGCGTAAAAGTTTTAATTACATTTAAATTTATGCTGTTTACGAACGAATTTCCAGGCGTGAGTCTTCAATTTTCTGAAACTGACCGAGGAAAATCTCCTCCAGTCGCCGCCAGCCCTCTGCCCGCCGCCCACCGCCGCACGTAGGACTGAAGTTTCGAAAGCAACTTACTTGCAAGTTTCCAAGTGCTAAGCTTGCTCAGTTTGCGCGCCCAAGAGCTCACAGGTAAGCCGGCGGAGCTCGTCGTCATGGAACAATGGAGTTCACAAGTTTACGTAGCGAATTTGTTTGCCAACATATTAATATACAAGCGCTGCACGGCTATACGAGGGGCTGTGTGAGTTTGTCGGGCACATTTTCTAATGTTGTAATAAGTTCTAATGTTCCACGGGGCATCGAACATGGGTTCGTATATAAACAATATTAAAGGTAACGGTCAAACTCTATCGTATAACTTAATATTAATGCAGTCAATCAAGCGCGACTTAAAACCAAAAGATTGTTTTGTGTAAATAACAAACATTTTATTTACATTGGACCTGGGTTGATAATCCAACAATTTTCAACACCACTAAACCAAAAACAACATGCTTGTAGTTATCTTTATCTTGTACTACATAATTTATTAGTCGAGCGCACGCCATCCTGTGATTTAAGACGCAATCCAGCATGGCTAATACGCATCTTGTTTGGTTTGGAATGCCAGACTTAACCAGTGCAGGGCGAGTTTGGTCGGGGGTGGGTTTGCATCTCCAGACGACGCTCGTCTTGTATGAATCATATGTAAGATGGAAGCGGGACCAAAAAGACCCTTCGCGTTTGCGATAATCGCCCCAGCGGGCAAACGACGCCGCTGCAATCAGAAGCACCCTCTTTTCATGCCGACGCTGCGATGGCAGGAGCAGAGGGACGCATAAATGTACGTATTACAGATAAGATGAAGCAGGATATTACGTCTGCGATGCGCGACCCCATAATCAGTGCTCATACGCTTGTACCCACAAAGTGTATAGACTTACTTACAAAGACATTTACGATGTGCAGGATGTGCAAAGTCGGCGAATGTTTGCTCATGATTTCTAAGATGTTAAACTGAGCAATCATGGCAGACATTATTCACACTTAGATTCGATTATGTACGAAAACAATACAAATAAAACAAATGTTTTCTTCATTAAGTAAGCCTTGAATAACAAACAAAACCACATCGTTGTTTTTTGTTTGTTTATTTGCAACTCCATCGAGAAAATAAACAAATTTTGTTTTTTTCTTATCGAAACCCAAACAAAATGTAAATCATTCTTTAAAAAACAAAGCATATACTTTGTTTTGAAGTTTTAATAATAGTTATGGAAGTAAAATGATGGCGATGACGTGTGCAATGAAACAGAACAGAAACGGAGTAGCCGGAGGTGGACAGACGGTGTTGCGTCTGTTTAACCCGTGAAACGCCTTGAAACTGACCAAGGCAGCCGAGTTCGCTTGCAGTCGGTTCGCGTAGGGAAAAGCATAAATTCAATTAAGCGCGGCCTGCCTGCCGCAGAGATACTGTAATCTTATTATGGCCGAGGCTCCTTCACGAAAGTTGTCTTCGCAACTCTCGGACGAAACACTCTTAGACAAGGTTTCACTCCAAGGAGCTGGCTTGCATAATTGCATTAAATTGTTAGATAGATGTTAGTTAGATATCTCGCACCCGGCTACCGCATCAACGCCGCCGCCACCGCCGCCGCCGTCGCCTGCCAAGCATTGATTCATATTTATCGACGACGGGTCTAAAATAACTTTGTAGTCTCAACAACAAACAACATCTTTGCTTGTAATCAAAGTGAAAACTTGTTTAAGAAAAATATACATATCACTAAAATGCAGAAACTAACAAAATTATTTTCTGTTGTCAGGTTTATAAAGTTTTGTTTTGAAATTAATGAACAAAGTTATCAAACAAAAACGTGCTTTGTTTACAAACAAAAGAACACACAACTCAGTTATTTAACTGTAGTTAAAATGTTAATGAACATTTGGAAAGAAATCCTGCTGTGTTTATTGTTAACTTAAAAGATTCAATTCTAGATGGCGCCTAAATGTTCATTTTAGCAGGAAAATTCACTTCATCTGGAACAATCAGAGGTGTAAGTATCCTTACAATGACCAATGCAATGTTTCTTAAAAACATGAATAAAATTCTAAACTTTATCAGAGTACAACTTCCCTAAATTATAAAATGATTAGTTAAAAACACTTGTAAGTTTAAAAAAAAGAAAAGTCCTGTAATTTTTTTGAGGTTTCACCGTTTTTATGCTAATAAACTTCAGATAGTATAGTTGTGCAATCGGAATTCACAAGAAACTGATGATTTATACTGTATTTCAAAGTTGCAGAATGCGAGCGAGGGTGAAATCCGCAAGGGGATGTTCAGAGAAGCGAAAACAACGTCGCTGTATTATTATTCTCTGTTACGCGGCGCCGACGCCGCTCCTACGAGAATGCCGGCGTCTCCTTAGCGTGATTTATGCGTTATGTTTGCGCGACAGAAAACACAGAGATAATAAAAAAAAACGAACGGCGGAAACCAACGAACATAAGAAAGCGCCATTGCACGCATTAATATTTATTAGAACTAGGACTTACAAACACGGAAAGCAACAAAAACATTGCCAATAATATATTTTATATATTACACGTTTATTTAAAACTTTTGAGGTTAATGTTAGATTTAAAATAAATTCAAAGATAATTTAATTTCATCTTACTTAATATACAAAATACAGAGGTAAATTTACCTTTAAATTAAAAAAAAAAAAATAATTGGTAAAAAAATAACACTAAATATTTAATTTTAAAACATAAAGTTAAATAATAAACGCTATAATTGTGTATTTCATACGTTCACCCTCTTATTCCTTATTGATTTTTGTCTCATCCTTAGCTACGTCTCCGTCACCATCTTATATTCAAATTGTGTGTATTAGTTTGCATGCAAATTAATATTCTGCGCATCAGGAACGCCGCCGCCTCCGCTACGCGTTTATAACAACTGTAAGTTCCAACTACCGACGTTAGATGTCTCGTTGATGCACTTTACAATCGAAAAATATTCACAACTCATAAAATTCACAAAAACTCGAATCGCGAACGTCTTACACGTTGTCCCGTCTGCGGATAGAACCAAACTAACATCTAAATTTAAAAGTTTTTTGAATTGAATAAAACTGCACTAAGGAACACACAAAAAGTTGTTGGGCAAGTCAGCGCGAGTTAATAAAAACCAGTTTTTAGCGTGGCGCGACGCGACGTTATTGAATAGAAGTATTAGGGATGCTAAAGGATGCTATTCTATTCGGGATCTAATAACCACACGTGCAAGCGGCTAACAAACGGTCCAGAACAGATTCCAGTTTTTAGTTAGATCCGAGCTATTCAAAACTGGACGTTGGTCAGCGCGGCCTGGACTAGTCAAACTGGTCGCGGGTTTCTCCACGGAAAAAATCCAGCATCCGTGGTGCATAATGTGGTGAACATCTGTCGTTGATCAAACAAAAGATTTTAACGGTTTTTTTTAAATATGAAACTTTTTAGAAATAAGACAATTATTGTTTTTTTTTTTTTTCAACGCCAACTTAACAAAACACAACAAAACAAATGTTTTGTTTTAGGAATGGTTTGTTTGACTTTTTAATTTAAATTTGATATTTACAATATTTTGTAGCATTTTCTCTCATTTTCATGGCTTTACCGATTGTACACATTCAGACCAAAGGTATTTTCTATTTGCTAGTAATTGAATATTAATGAGGTGTTACGTTATGTATAGTAATCGATAGAAATGATTGGTTGGACTGTCTGCAGCTGAAATCTCGTATGAACAATCGAATTTCGAGGAAGTGTACACGTGTGTGACTGTGCATCGACAGTTGATCAGTACATAGAACGCGAATGCAAGTGCTGACCGACACTGCTTTGGCTTTAACTTGAACGAGCATTGGAAGCGTGTAAGTAATAGAATTAATTCGTCTGATGTCTGAAATGTCGACGTGCTGCGTTGGCTGAGGGGTGGGTATGTGTGCGAAATCTCGATGATGATTAATTCAATATTGCATAATTTGCATTCTCCGATTTCCCAACGCTTTTCCTCAATAATTTTACACGACCAATAGGTACGTGTCACTGCCGAACTGTTTTGTTTCATATTCATTTGTTTTATTTAAATCAACGCCAACTAAACACCAAATCAATTTTGTTTTTTGTTTTGTTTATATTTAAGATCACCTGCTATTGTTTTGTTTCGTCAAAACAAATGACAAACTATGAGTAGCAGATAATAAAGTTGAAAATATTTACTGAGGAAAAAGTAAGTTTTGCATAATGCGCGCATCTGTAGACTGTAGAGAATTAAAGTTGGAGTTTGTTGGAGTTAGAAGTTTGTCCGAAAGATAAGGAAACGAATGGATATCGCCCACCCTCGCTTAATAACAGCGACGTAATCACGCTCATGTGTTGGAAGCGAAGCTTTGTGCATATTAAATTGCCGCCCCCGCGCCGCCTCGCGCTAGAATATTCGGACACGCTCGTATAACGCCAACTCGTATAATGTTGTGAAGCATACACACAATCGTAGATAAATGCTAATGATAAGCGCAACGACTCGAATGCAACGCGACAAAGAAATGTTTCGTGCAAAATTTTGTGTTTGTCGTGTGTTTTCAAAACGAGGCGCGAACAGCGCAAGCATTCTTTGTGTTTTATCCCGAGTTGAGTTGTGACTTGGAATGTACAAGAGTTTGTCGCTTTTCACGCCGAGTGTACGCCGCGCGCGCTTTACAAGTACGGTTCAAGTTGTGAAGTTTGTGTGGTGTGAGTAGGGCTTTCGAGCTTTGCGCGGTGGGGTAGCTGAATACGAGTGGGAAAGGAGCGCGAAGAGTGAGACGGGGGGGAATCCCTTGGCGATGCCCCGCTTCGTGCGCTTTCTGTGCGACGAGCTTTCGAAAGGAAGCCATGTTCAATATTTGAGGCGGAGCTTGCTTTGGGTACGTCCCCACTCTTTTCCAGGCAGTCAGGCCAGCTTTTTGTCGAGCTTTTAACCGTTTATAGAAAGAGACACGACTATGGTGTGGTAGCTAGCGCACTCTCTGCAGAAAAACGTAACGAGCGCGAACTTTTATTTTTATACTTATGCTAGCTACACATAGATGGCCAATTTTTGTCAAGTTTTAAAATTTTAAATTTTCTATTGTCAAGCTGACTACATTCTATTATGTTAGGGTTGTATGTATTGGCTTGTGTATGTGTCGTTAGGTCGTTATCTCGTTAAAACTACTAGTTTACCAAACTATTCCCAAAAGCGTGGAAATTGGGCGCGCGCTTCATTAATTAATCTCGCGTAATTTTTTACTTGGCTTCGCGAGTGAGTGATGGGTGCACGTTGGCTGCCGCCGTGTACTGATGAAAGCGAATAATTTAACGCGATGCTGCCAATGCTTGCGTACGCATTTTCGATGTATAAACTCTCACCGACTGCAAAAGCTCGAAAAACAGCGCACGATTTTCGACCAGAAAATGCATTTTTAAATGTAATAACTGCTCTCCACTAGCGTAACTAGCAACCGTAATGCATCGCGGAGTCATTACTATGACCAAGCCACGCATTGAAAAGCGCCGAACTCGAGTACATTGATAATTACCAATTAATATGCTCTGAACACAAACAGATGCGAAAAATGTAAATAACACCGTAATATTTTGTGCTTTGCAGCGTTTATCTATTTTTTTCTCAAACTAATTTTACCAACTATACCACAACATTAAGATCAAGGCCTACTATTTGAAACAAAACACTTACTGTTTTGAAATCGACGATGTCATATCACCAAACAAAATTCATTTGTTATTTGTTTCGTTCTGTTTCGTAAATCAACTCGCACATCACGTAGCCCATGACTTTGTGTTTTGTTTTTTTTTCCGAGGTATAAATTTGTTTGTAAACATTAAACGACGCCAGTTCTTCCAAAGCTTTCATCAGATACTTTAAAAGTAAGTATAATGCCTCATTGTAATATAATTAATTTAATTGAATTTCATTTAATGCTTTTGTTTTTAAATGTTCTATGGACACGACGGATTGACCACTGTCGTATTGAGATCACGATCGTGGATTGCGGATTCGAGGGATTCGAGGAACCAAAGCGGATTCAGATGTTGAGCTTCCTACATCGTGCTTGATCGATGCGCATTGAACATTCGATGGCTGCATCGCACAGAATTTATGTCTCGAAAACAATGAGTATAACCATCCGGGACGCAATAGTTGATACTATTAGATCCCACGCCAGAAACGCTGAGATTATCTCTTGTTGCGAACATTGGTACACTACATCCTCAGCACGTCTGTTAGCTTCAAGCGATGACCTTACAGTAAAAGCGATAAAAAAGTGAGTATAAAATTTAATATTTATACGATAAATACCTCGGTGTTTGTCTATAAATGCGCTAAGTGTGTGTGTGTAGTTCTGCTACAATTTAATCGGAATACCAAACACAGGAGCAGCACAATTAATGCGTCATTATTAAAGCTAATACAATCAAAATTTCGCTCTGCGCGAAGGTGCGTCCGTTGTTCGCTGTTCACATTGGAGTTGTGTGTGCCACGAGGCGAACATGCTTTGCAAACTGGCATTGTTCGTCAAGTTACACAATTAGTCAACGAACTCGATGGGTCTCTTTCATCGACTCTGTACATACTCGTACATGGCGTGGATGCATGTGCAACAAATGTTTTCTTAAAAAGCTCACCACCACCCAAGCTTGTTTCAATGAAAACAATCGCTAACGTCAATGCTTATCATTGTTAACAATTGTTTTGTATTTGATTCAAATACTATTTGGAATGAATATAGATATAATAATATTTTATTTTTATAGGTTTGTATTGTAAGAAAAACCTGTGAAAAGTGAAAGAAAATCAAGTAGGAGTTGTTTGAGTTAAAGGAGAACTGTAAGGGTCCTTGGAGAGACGTTGAATCCTTGGGTCTTGGGACGTTTTGAGAGCGCTTGGCCTCCGTGCACTCGTAGGTATTGATCGGACGTCTGGCGCCTTCGTCTTACGCCCCTTTCATCCTTTCGCCCTCGCCTTCCTTGCTTATGCTGTAATGGCGCCTTCAATATTATTAAACGTGTGAGTATAACAAATTGTGATGTATATCATCAATTTTTCTCTAATTTCTTGTGATTAAACTTGTTTATTAAGCAAATAAATTATTAAAATTTGTAGCAAAATGTGTAAAGTGGTAAAATCGTGTCAATATGTCGCTGGTGACCAAAAATGTTATCTCATTGGTTAAATACCACACCGATATTTGCCGACATGTGGTTTTTGTGGTGACGCAACATAAAAAAGATCATTCACACGCATTTTTTATTAATACCAACTGAACAACACACGATTTGTCTTGTTTTTTTGCGCGGCGTTTTATTATAGCCGTCTGTGTTTATTTTTAACAGCGTGTGTTCAGAATTCATTTTCTCTACACATCGTGTACTGTACGGACAAATACCATATGTTGCAAAAAATAAAATCAATGGTTATTTGGGCGGTTTAATCTTCTTTATGTCCAAGGTGTCCGATGAGCAATGGTCATTTAGTGTGTGATTTTTTTACGCTTTCGAAAAAAAGCCACCCTTTTCTCTAATTTGCACGTGGCAATATACAGCGGAGGTAATATTATGACAATGTTAGGAAAAGTTTGACCGAGGCTTACAAGTCTTACTCAGCGCTCATCGAACAGCCATCCATGCGAGAGGCGACTGCACAAAGTATGTAATCAGCTTAGGTGTATGGCGCCGACGTTCAGCGTCGGCAACGTGCCTCCATGGGCCCAACATGGGCTCCTGAGGAATCGCTCATGCAAGGAGGGTGCCCCCGCACTGGAGAGAGGAATGCGCGTCAGAGTGGAAAACTTCTGAACGATCACAGGAATAGTTGGTACGGCTTTCTCCTCCTCGCTGAGAGAGACTCTGACGCGCGGTGCGAGCCACCTCCCCTTCAAGCCATCAGTCGATATCGCTTTCGGAAGAGGGCTGCAATATGATGGCGTCTCATTGCTTCTGTAATATAAAGCAAACATTTAAGACAATTGATTATTAAATTTTTTAAATTTTAGTACAATACGTGGTAAAAATGAGATGAGAAAGATGGTAGATTAGTATTAGGGTAGTATTTGCACGTGTACCTGTTGTACTCGATGATTTTGCGAATATTCCGTCTACGCCTGCACATTCCAGACTAGTGGTAATACAACTATAACCAAATCTTTACTTTGATAATCAAATTTTGTTACAAACTTACCAAAAAATGTATCAAATTAAATAAAAAGTCTAAAACACGACAGAAACAGGTTGAAATTTCAATCAAAAACGAAGGAATTTCAACCAAAAGCGAAGGAAGCAATCATTGTGAGTGAACACGAGAAATACGAAATTGCAAAATCAATAAGCGTTGGTGTAGAACCGTAAAGTTATACAAGGAGGCAATTATTAATATTCTCTGCGTTCGACAGTTTCGTACGCTTTTGCCGAGCCGCCGCCGGTTTTGCCCTTCGACAACTTCGACAAAACCTCACACTCACAATTATTGTTTCAACTGCCATGCAAAGTTAAGAACTTTTAGTTAACTACAGGTGTTTAATGCAAGCATTCAAATAATAGTGTTAAGCAATGTAGAAAATTAAGACTTATGCTAACCAAAATCTACACCCACGTGACTTTGCTACGCAGCGCTCAAATCGATGCAAAACGAATTATGCGCTCTTATTGCACTTAATTGTTGGAAATTCGTAAATTCGTATGTTATATCTAATACTTGCTCGTCTGGGCATTATTGCAAGGAACAAAAGCGTCGCCTTTGTGTCGGAAGCAAGTGCGCGACACGCTAGTAAGCTTGTCGGGTCATTAGGTGCCAGCCAAAGCGGAATGCTTTCGTTGAACGAAATCGTTCTCTTATGGGATTTTCAGTCTTCATCCAGACTTTCATACAGGATTTGTGTTCACGGTGACGCCACACTTCGACACTTTTATTACTTTCATGAACATTAAAAATACTTCCAATGGGTTTATTGTTTATTGCTCAATTGCTTTAAACAATGACCTAAGATCAAATGAAAAATAATGTTGCCAATACTTGTGTTCTACCCTATATTTGTGTGTTTAGGTAATTTAATATTTTTGTTGCTTTCAGTTTAATTGAAAACACCCTATATGTTTGAAATTCGTTTAGTTATGTGAGCGTGTGCACGAATGATTTGTTGAAACTTTAGGTGTTTATCCTTATGGCATGTTCTTCGTAATAGTGTCCATCGTGTCGGCTCGTGCCGCGTTAGTGGCGACGAAGAGCAGGGGGCGGCAGGCGGTGTGTGAGCGCGCGGGCTCGTTCGCGTAAATTTAGTGTTGATGTTGTTTGTTGGGCACTTGCGATGCGCCTACAGGAGGACGCGACAGCGGACGAGTCTCGCAAAACGTGCCCGGGTATCAAATTTGATACGCATCCCGCCGTTTTCCCGCCGCCGCCGCCACCAGGCGGGTAATAAATGGCCGCTATAAAATAGTGATAAATCTGTGCGCGAGTAACAACCGGCACCGGCAGCATGCAAGCACCGATACACTCGCGACCGCCGTGCTTGGTAGTTGTGACCGACTACTTCGCACACTTCGCTGCCATCTATAAGATTAATAATGATATGAGCTACGCTCGCACCTATAATCGCCAGCATGTGCTTATGGTGTGGATCATTTGACTCTGGCACTACATTTTAGAATTTAGATGAGGGCTATTATCGACTGCGCGCGATAGTTTTCAGCCCGGGAATGACATTAGAAATCTCTCATCTTTGCAATGAAACTGCGCAGATAACTTGCTGATAGTCGACTTGTGGGGTAATGAGTTACTGTGTTTATGAAAGATAACACTTAGAAAATGATCGATGTGATTTACAGCCCCGTCATAAGATATGTATCTTCTTCATTTTTGTGGGAAACAATAGAAAACAAAAACCAGTTCTGCGTGGATGTATTCGAAAGCTCTTAAATTAAAGCGGCGGAATGTTTTGTCCAAGGTTTCTAAGTATCATAAGCTTTATGACCCAGCAGGTTATAATATAGAACCCCAACTCCTCGCATCTCCTCCTAGATCCTTTCTCATCTTTCTCATCTTCCAACCCGTATTCCTTGCCGTAAACCCGCCGGCACGGAATGACTAATGACCGTAGTGTTTTGTCTTGCTGCGCTATGCCGGCCGGTCTTCATCCTCATCTACCCAACGCCCGACCGACCGCCCGCCCGACCACCCTCCGGCTTTGCGAACATTTGCTCGGCAAGTTTCCGAGTAGAATGCAAAACACTCGCCTCCTTGTCCGGCACGCCGGCGAGCATGGAAATTAGAGCGAGTTGAACGGCGGTAAGTTGAGAGAATGAGAACGGGTGAAAGCAACCACCGGCACGGACACGAACAGCGATAAACTTCGTCCGGAGCGGCGGCGGTGGAGCGCGTTGCGGCAGCCGAGTTGTGGACGGCGGCGCGCGCGGGGCGGCAGAGAGGGAATGTGGAGGCGCCGGGCGCGCACTAAGTTTAAATTAGAAACGTCTTTTTCTCTTCTCTGCGGCGCGCTCCTGAGATGCTTTTCTTGCCATCGATCCATCGTCGAGTGGTCGACGGTCCGTTTAGGTTCCCATTGGGCTAGAGGCGTGGTCACCGTAGTCTTCACCCCCTACCGCATGCAAATCTGTATGCCCCAAGCTCAGGAGCGAGGAGAAACTCTTCGCCTTGGAACTATGTCCCTTTCGGCCTCCTTCCATTTCGCAGCGATCACGCTTTCTCTCTTACCTCTAAATGAGCTTTGGGTTCCTTCTCGTCTTTTCGCCTCCTTGTTTGTATCTTTCACGTGTTTAACGTCTCCCTGGCGTTCAAGAAAATCAATACAGCAAAATGTAATATTGTAAATTATATTAATAAACTAAAGTGCATTGATTTATTAAATTTACAATTCCAAAAAAATTAAGGCTGCTATTAAACTAAAACCTTATTATGCACATTACCTCATAACCAAGGGGTGCTAACACCAATAAAATATTTGCAATCGTGACCTTATTTCGTTATCCATTCATAATGCAGTTGAGTGTAGAAAGCAATCGGTGGTAGTGGTAAGTAGTACAAAGTGAAAGAGAAAAAAATGCGATTCAGTCTAGCAACCAGTAAACAAAACAAGGAAAACTAAACGTATCACCCTTATACTTTTTTCTATTGTTTGAATAATGCAGAGGGAGGCTGCAAAAACTAGGGTGCAGATTGAGCGACTCAACATGGAAGAAGTTACAGTACGATCATTTTTTTTATAAACTAAGAAAAAAACAAATCACAAAAAACTTTTGGTTTAAAAACAAATGACATATAATTCCTGTTTGTTTGAAAACGTTTGTGTTGTTGCTAGTTTTGTTTTAATCGTTTGTTTGTCATTTGTTTGCTGATAGTAAGAAATTCGTTGTAGTGTTTTGTTTTAAAATCTTGTGTGAATGTTTTGAAATGTTCATTTGTTTCTGGTTTTAGTTCTGCGGTATTTATCACCTTAAAGAAATAAAACGTACAAGAATTCATTCATATCTTCTCGCCTTGCGTGGTTGGGATAGCGGCAGAGACGTTGTAATGAATAATGCCAAACATAAAAGGCTTAATTTCGTGGCGATGGTGGCGGCCGGGTTAGGTATATATTGTTGTAATAAAGCATTGTTCTCCAGAGAAATGGATTATTCGGCCTGGCCATAAATGTGTATCTAGGCACGCAGACAGAACTATCGGCAGCAGCGGTGGCGGAGGAGCGGCAGCGCTGAACCCTTTCTGGCTTTCTCGAAGCCGCTCCGCGCGCCAGCCTTGGAGGCTTAAAGTGGCGCGTCGAGAGAGCGAGAGGCCTGCCGGAGATTCGGTTATTAGATAGTACCTTATAGTTTGCGGTTATAAGCGCGTACGCCTCGAAGGCACGTCTATTTCGCTGAATTTTGAACCGATCCATATCTGAAACTATCCGCACGATACGCAAAAGCAGCCCGCTTGCCAGCAGCCAGGCAACCCATATAGAAAACTTTCTGGCTCAAATTTCTGCCCAACGCAACCCAACAATAGGGTATCGTTTGTAGAAATGTTCAGAATTAGATGATGTTTGTGTGAAGAAATGCCCGAAGAACTCTGGGTTTGCGCTTGGTGCAAAAGCGATTTTGGAAATAACCGTAATAAATAATAGAACAACAAGAAGTTCTTGTGTTAGTGAAGAGGTGTGCGGGTGTAATCTGGTCGAGAATGCCGGCAGCCGTGCGCGCTGAGTCGACGCGGGGATGTTGGGGATCCTTTCGAAGCTCATGTTTATTAATGACCAGAACTGTACGCAAATCTTATTGCCGTGGTGGTTCCGGTGAGAAACGAGAAGGACGAAGGTATGGTTAAGCCGATATCAAGAGACCGCACCCGCCAAAACGGCCATCTTGGAATTTACCACCCCCACTGGCTAAAATTTTCTTAAAACTTTTTAAGAACTAAGAAAATTTATTTCCTTGGGTTGACAGAACTATAAATGTAAACGTAAAATAAAATTGTCACCTTCTAGTTGTCGTTCTTGTTTTCAAGTCCAATCTCCGGTTTCACTCTAGTGGACGGTGCAAATCTGAACACATCATTTGCGCCAGCAGAATTAAATTATCAAACCCGGGAATATGGGCTGAGTGGGCCGGCTTCGTGGTAAGAAGGGCGTATGAGGTATGAAGAACTCCATCGCTTCCATCTAATGTTGGCACCCACACGCAACACACGTAATATATAATTTCGGCACAGCGGTACGAATCTATTAATTAAGCCTAAATCAATTATCGTATCAATTACTCGGCGAAATGGAGATTTGCACTTAGATTTCAACTAAATTTCACTAAAACGTGCGGTGGACGCATAACCACATCAACGCAACTCTCACTTTCGCAGCGATGACATCACTCAATGGACCATGCTGGTGCGCTCAACAACAACAAACTGATTTCAAATTTTTACCAAGTCTTGAATCTGCTGCAGATCTGGTCCAGATCTTGTAATGCTATCGCAGAGACACCAAACAAGTAGTATAATCTTAGGTTGAATTCTCAGGTGGAAAAAACTGGTTTAGAAAGACATAAAAAACACTTTCAAAGAAAAGGGTGAATCGTTGTGTATTAGGGTGTGCTGTGTACAAGACGATTAATAAATTATTCACCCTTTGGCTTGCCGTACGCAAGGAACCCTTCTGACTAGCGAGCTGACCGGTTCAAGACGACTTTCGTGATCATCACGAGAGTGACCACTCGATGACCGCTCAGCATCTCACGGATTCACCAAGCATCCAAATGCAAAGTAAAGTGAACTTTGATCTTTCACCTCATGGGAGAGATTTTACTCGGAATATTTTAGAATAGAAAAATGTACACTGAGAAAACGTTGAGATAAATTTTGGTACTTACTAGATGATGAGATTTATTTCCAGTTTTACATCTTATTATTTTATGCATAACTAAGATGAATAATAACGGCCACTGGAAATGTCTAAAATTCAGTCAGTCAGTCTTTATATTTTGGTCAGAGTAGACACTGAGTGAATTTAGCTGTGAAAGTTTAAAAAACAAGTGAAGAAAATACACAAAAACAAAGTCAAAGCCTTCTAACGCAAACATTAAAAACAAGTGAGGTATAAACATAATATCGGAATAAACAGAAACAAAACACTAAGTGACTAAACAAACAAAGGTCGAGTCAACAAAACTTAAATTTTGTGATAGTCTTATGACGTCATAACATTTTTCTTGGGTGAAATGTTCCGGTTTTTGGTCTAACCCAGCTTCAAGTAAATTAATGAAGGTTACAAACTCCTTTAATTAATTTTGCACAATTATCCTTTTCGAATATTAATCAATAGTCCGTTAGTTCGTCGCCTACATGATGCTTGTGGTGGTGGTATGTACGGCCGACCGAACATCCATTTCGCAGCGATCCTTTCGCTCAGGATCTAAATTCGAGCGCGCGTAAACTCCTGACGTGCACCACCCGCAAAAGCTCGCCGTCTCAAGTTTTCCAATCTATTACACGTCTCCCCAAAGCAAAATACGCGCTTGGTAACATCATAGGTTTCCGTATTGGTTTCGTTGTGCCGGGCGCCTTCGGGTTCTCTTAGCTGAGAGACGCGAATAGATTGAAAGTCGGCAAGGGTTTTTGTGTCAATATTTTTTCAAGCTGCTGGACGCTAGCTCCAGATCCTCGATGTGTACGTAATATTAAATTACGCACAGTTGTCGCGTCGCGTTTGTTTGAATTCATTTCTGATGTATTTGTTATGTAAATGACTTTGTATTTTTCAAATAAAATTAACAATTGAATAAGTGTGTAAAGGACAAACTGGTTTTATATATAAAAAAAAATTTAAGTTAAGTTTCGACAATCTTTTAATGAAATTTATTATTTTTTAGTTTTTTGTTGTTAAATGAATAAAAATAAATGTAATTAGGAGTAATAAATGCGTGAAAAGCTCTCGTGTTGTTGGAAAACACGAAAACAAATGAAGGAGTAAAATGAATTATGTGTAAAGAGTATATTGGTAATCTACCTGGCTGCAGCAGCGGCAGAAGTGAAAGTTTAGCGCAAGCCGGATTTAGAAAGTTCGAAAAGCACGAAAGTAGTATATAAAGAGATAATATTTGCTGTGGAGGCGCCGGTCGCTTGCTTTCGAACCGGAGTTTTAAATGCACGTTCCGAATCGTCGTTTGTACCGCGCCGGCCCTCGTGCTGATTAAATTAAAAGTTACATACGTCCGGCAAGCGTCTCTAACACCGTGGCCGCCGTCGCCGCCACCACCGCTGCGACGATGAATACACGAATCAACACTGCATTAACAAGGGCTTCATAATTTGATGCCAACCTGTGTGAACGCCAACCGGAAATCATCAACAAAACGGACAAATTATAAATTTATTATTCAAATCAAAGTTGTAATCATCAAAAAATAATTTCTGATAGATACAGATATTATTTGAGATGAATTTGACGTAAAACTAGTTTCAGTTGCTGTTTCATCCCTTATCAGCCATGCATGACACGAATAGACATCGCTGGGCCCAAAGAGAAAAATCTTAGCATCCCTTGTCTATTGTGGTCGGTCGTGCTAAACATTTTCAAACCCAAAATTCTAGGGTGGCACATACACTGCGATATAATCAGTTACACGTATTGGGGAAGGAAGCTGTGTTTGCCGGAGCTGAGGGTGGAATTTGGGACGACGACGGCGAGGGTTTGGCGAAAAGGGTTTGCTGCTGCCGGCCAGGGCAACGGCGTTGGACGTAAGGGATGCATCTTACGTCCTGGACGCGAGAGAGTGGTGAGCCAGCAAGCACCCCAGATCAATACGTATCAGGCGACGGTGGTAAGCGCCCACCGGCAGCAGGCATAGAAGCATATAGAAGCAAAACCCCCCGCGCACCGACGCTACCCACTCGTGTCAGCGGCCATCGCACCCTCGTCCACCCCTCGTTTTCCTTTTTCTAGTACCCACCGATGAAGACAGAGAAGGAAACGCAGCATCACCAACAAGAAACTTAACGGTTTGTAGCGCGCGGCAGCGTGGATGTAGAACATCAAGTAAATTAATGAAACGAACCACCCCTACGAGTATCCGCTGTGATGCAAATACTTCAGGGCTTTCTTATACTTATATTTTTTTAAACTTAAAACTTTGAACTAAATATTTAATTTTATTATGTAGCTTTGTTTTGCGAAAGTACTAAGAACTGTAATGTATCATTTTAAGGTTTCAAGAGAAAGGACGAGAAAGGATAAATGAGGAATTGAAAAGGGAAAAGTTAAAGTGGATAATCTTGAATAAATGAAATCAGGAAATGAATTTGGTCATGCAAAGCAGTAGTTTTCAGTTTACCTTTTGATGATGAATAAAGGCAGTCGTTATCCTTTTTCGTGTCCTTGTCAGTCGTGCAAGTACACGCTGAGAAGTGGTAGCTTTTTAGCGACTTCCGTTCCTTTCAGTAATATTATTTATCGACGGAACTTTCCGTCCGGTAGTCCCAAGACCTTTCGTTTTCATTTGTTATTTATCAACATAAACTAAGCAAACAATTATCAATGTTCAACTAAAACAAATGCCTACTGGGTATAAATATCAAAAACAATTGAACCTCAAACACCGATAACAATAACAGCATTTGTTTTGTTTAATTTTTCTTATATAAAACTAAAACTAAAACAAAACAGCATTTGTTTCTTTGTTACAGTACTAAAATCAAACATGACGTTGTGTACCCAATCAAGCTCACTGTACTTAATAAAAAGTTTAAACCTTCAAAATTTCTGCAGTTCCAGGAATTTGAGTATTTCAGGTCGACTCAAAATTTTGGCGTGCCGCCTTGGCGGCGATGCTGTATTGATCGGTAAATATAAGATGGCCGCTCTTAAAGAGCCAGGGATCTTAGGACTCGCTTTGCTTCGGCGCTGGTCCAGCGTCCCCTCGCCGACGAATGTTGTGTCCATGCGTTTCTAACGACCTTTCTCGCACGCGGTACGTCTCCAACGCGTCGCGTCGCACAAGCGTCTATTACGTCAGTAATTAAATATATGCAAATGCATTTGTAGGATTAGGAAATGCATCCCCTTATGTAGTAACGTCCTTGCTGCAACTCGTAAAGAGAAAATTAGAAATTCACTCCCTTGCTCTATACCAAGCAATAAACAACTTTTGTTTACAGCTTTGATGATTTACTACTTCATTTGTTTCGGCATTCGTTAGTTCTTAACATTTGAATGAACATACAAAGTTTTCTTTTGTTTTTGTTCATCACAACTTTCCTAACAGCGTTTGTTATTCCTAACAATAACAGTTTTTTGAGGTTATCGATAAAAGCGTTCATGTCTGGTTATTTTATCTTTAAAAAATTCTGGGTACGGATGTACCAGTAATCCCAAAACAAAAATGTCCCTTTGATGCATCCTTTCACGCCAAACCGGAGATATTCTCTCGTTTGCTGCAAAACATTCACGATTTCCACTTTTCCTTTTCCGCATTTCGGGTGGTAACAAATGAAGCTCATAAACAAAGTGTCGCGCTTTAAGATGAGCTCGTGAAGGGCCGGGGCCAGAACCACGCGAAACGACAATCGCCATAATCGTAATAACAAGCGAATGGTCGGCAAGGTTTTCCAGTGGACGCACCGGGCAATAAAAATAAATACACTGGGCGTTGCAAATCCCAGCCAACTGCTTATAATAAAAACAATTGGCAGCGAACACACTACAAACCGATTGAGATTCAAACGAATCTTATCTTTGTAAGAATGTCCTATAAGATATGACGCTGGAGAGTATTAAATGAACGGCGACTGCAGCGACACCGACCGATGGCGTTGAATTTATATCGTTAGTGAAGAGTTAGTAACCTGGATTAGCGACCTTGTCGTTATCTCGGTCTCCATTCCCTGCCACTATAAAGTTTATTGAGTTAGATTAGCCATAGTTTACACACGTAACCCTTATCTCGGGTCGTTTTCCTAAATTATACGTCGTACCGTCGAGACGTGTCTCTTTGTTTTACGTACGCGATGGTGAGCGAACAGGTCGAAGCCAGGCGAGAAGTGTCGTGGCGGCGAGCGTCGTTACTTCGAAATGCTGCCGAACAATACCCCAACCGGTTTGCGAGCGATGCTGAGAGATGAGAAACAACGATGAGAAAATGTCATAAAAGACGTAAACTTGTGCATACTCCCTATAACAATCCAACAAGAATAAATCAAAAATTTTACAAAACAAAAACAAGCTTGTTTTCAATTGTTTTTAACCAAAGTTGCCTTGATTTTCATTTCTTCTTGCAAAACAATTGAGTGTTTGTTTGTTTTGTTTATCAATAAAACAGAAAAAGATTGAAAACTTTAAACATTATAAAGTTAATGTTAAAGAGAGGGTGGTAAATTTTAAAGGGTGGACACAATGGCTGAACACTTCTTATTGCTGAACAGCGAACACGCTAAAGCCTTAGAAATGACCCTCGTGGACCCCTTTCAGACATTCGCATTTCACGTCCGTAATTCGCATTCTCCTCTTCCCTATATCGCCCATGTTGTCGTAACATTTCCCCATCTTTGTCTTGCGAATATTACTCGCAACTAAATTACACACGCTCGAGAGAAACAGTAAACTTGCAGATGTTTTGTCCAAGGGAGTAAAGGAGTACAACTCCAAGGCGTGCTTAATTACACAACGCCGAGAGGACGCCAAGAAATTACGATTTTCGACTCGTATGCATACACGCTGTACCGCGGGCGCTACAGACTTACTCAGTAAAAAGAGGGTTGCGTTTTTATCTGCTGCGAGCACCACCAGTGAGGCGAAGAACAAGAACCAGGCAAAGACCGCACGCTAACGCAACTATTATAGTAATTACGAGTTTGGCAAACTGTTGTTAGTCACAGACGATTAATATAAGAACTAATTCGCTCCATTTTGCTTTTTACCACTAATTAATGACTTGGCCTTTTAAGAAAACAAGCAAAACAAATGCTACTATTAAACGAAAATTTAAAAAAACAAATTTAAGTAGCATTTGTTTTTGTTGATGTTTGAATGTCTAGTGTGGTGTTTCGTAAAAAACAAATGCAGTTGCAGTTTAAAAACAAACAACAAACCAATTGTTTTGTTTAGTTTTTAATTTGAATGAAATTGTAAAGGTGTCGTTGTGTGTCTGATCACCTAAACTGTGCTCGTCGACTTCAATTCCCTCTCATAGCTTCCAATTCCATAAATGTAGATAACGTTATTCTCTTCCTACGCGATATGCTCCTCTCAAATTGTGGCAGATGGAACTTGGTATGTAGTTGGAAGCAAATAGTGTTCGAAAGCGCTCCCTGGCAGGAAGCAAAACGCAAATCTAAACCTGAAGACTAGATCTAAATGCGAACACTGACGATGCTAAGCCTGCTTGCTCCGTTCTCCAGTTGGGGAATTTGAATATGTAGTTATTCCACGCAAGTTATGCATTATGTTCACGCTCTATTGCTCAGCCCCCCTTCCCCCTCTTGCTCCCCATCCCCCGACCTATTGCGAGTTTCTCCATTGTCGGATAGTTTATTGTCTTTAACGAAACTAATAACCAACAATAATTATTCAATCGCTTGGCGTACCACGTCTCTCGCACGCCAAGGCGGACGACGCAGCTGTTCGGAATACGCCAAGCTTGCATTTATTATTTATCGCTGTTTGTTCTTGTTGTTGTTGATGTTACTAGCGTTGTTGCTCCAACTAGACCCAGAGTCATGTTGTTCTTGTAACTTGTACGTTCCTGTGTTGTATTTATTGCAAAATCAACGCGATGGAATCTATAAAGCGATATGTAGTAGGCTAAGTTTGTTGGCTGGTTTGTTTGTAAAAACAAAAGTTATGAAATTGCATGTAATGGAAACAATCTGAAAAACATCGGCAAGTTGAAAACAACTGAACACATGTTCAATTTCGTCGACTTTGCCAATAGCAGACTTTAAAACTTTAACAATTGCTAGTGTCGCATTGAGCTAACGGCTTAGTGTGCTTTGGAACTGTTCATTTGTTCATTTATTCGTTGTCTTTTAACAACAAATAGAAACTCGATTCCGGCACGACGAGTCTGGCACGACGACTGAACACACAACTTTTACTACAAGATTAAATTAAACCGTATACAAACACCCTCGCTTTGCAACCCCATGACATTATTGTCATTCCTGAGCGTAAACGTTCTCTGGTGCGCGCAACACCTAGAGACAAGGCCGGCGCTCATAAATGTAAAATTGTCGCTCTTGACCGCCACCTCCGCTGTCGAAACAGTGCAATGTGCAAGATATAAAACGCTGCAATTTTGAAACCAACGACGACAGCGCCAAACAACAATTCTAAATGATGCAACTGTAACAATTTTAATAATTAAAACGGCAATTAAAACAAGAATTACTGATGTAAGTCCACAAAATAAATAGAACTTTAAATAATTCATATTTTTTTGCTTCAAATTTTAACCTAACATTTGATAATTTTTTTGTTTTAGGATTTAACCGCGTTATAAATTGAAAACAAAACCAAATCTCAAATCAACACAAGTTTAGAATAGTTAGAATACGTAAATTTAATAGTGTGCAGAATTATACCCCAAAAACAATGTATATACTCACTTTAAGCCGCGGCTAGTGGATTATAATAATAAATATGAATAATTCGTTCATATTTCATGGTCCTGCGTGGTCGTACCTTCGCCACCCACCGCACACGAGACCATTCGAGTTCGTAGGTGTGTTTTAATTAAGATCAAGTTTAAAATAAACGAGTCTCAAGCTCCGAGCTTCACCACACCGCCTGCAGTTGCCGTTACGTTCGTGTTACGACGTTACGAGATGGCGCACAGCAAGAAGAACAAACGAAGCAAGCAGCAAGCAAGAGAAGCTGAGAATGCAATCCTGTCTTGATTTCCCACGGGATGCACTGGAGAGAATACGTACACTCACGAAACTCGCACACAACTTGTGTGTTGGTTGGAAGATGACTCCAGCCGAATAAAGGCAAACACCATCGACACCAGTTTCTCGTTTCGGATGTTGAACTTTTTAAACCTTTTTTTGAACCTGTTTCCACTACCAAAGGGTTACAACCATCTACGTTAATGTGTTAAGAAGTTAGAAAAAATACAAATCGTAGTAGTCGTGGTTAGTAATCAACAAAACAACACAGCAAATGAAAGTTTTGTTTTTGTTTTGTTTGTTATCAAAGTAGAAGGCCGAGAAAAAACAAAAAACAAACATAACAAACGGTGATTGTAAACACATTAAAACTTAAAGTTTTCAGAATTTGTTTTGTGTGTTGTGCCTTTGTTTGTAATCGAAGAACTTAAGTAAAGATTTAGTTTGTGTTTAAATATAAATTGATGCGTTTAGTATTTGGACTTGCAATACAATTACTGAATTTGCAGTTATAACTTTGTGCTCAGATTATCGTCCACTGGTTGGGTTTTTATACAAAGGAATCGCACATTTGTCTTTTGTCTAATTGGGGCTACCATCGTTGGCGTCGTCGTCGTCACACAATATCAATGCGCCGAGCACGCTTCCGTGGTGAGCGAACTCGAGAGCGGTCATCAGGTGGAACTGTCGTCCGCTCCTTTCCATTATGCTCTTGTTCCACGATACTATGGACATCACTATGGGACACTATGACCGTTCTCTCCAGTATTCTAACCGAGGACCATTCTTCGTCAAGGTTCCGCGAAAACCGCATTAGTATACAAGGTGATTACTAAAACTTATTTAATTTTCTTTTAAAATTAAAAATAGTAATTACCAATTAAAATAAATAACTTAAAAAGTTCTCTATTAATACATTAATTTTTATCATTATTTTTTGTTGATAGTTTGTTACAAAATTTAGTAATAATTTTGTTGATGGTGACGCTTTCGATTATTGTACAATCCTGTGCAATGGATGAATGCTGAGTCTGAGCTTTTGGAGACATTTGCTTGTCCTCGTCGTGCGGGCGTGTAAAGACCTGATGCTGGTGCGGCGCGAGCAAAAGGACCTTTTCGTGCTCTTTCGGCCGGACTTAGAATGTCTCGTTGCGCGTCATCGTCATCGTCGACATGCATGGCAAATACGCTCACAGACATCTACGTAGAGGAGAGTATGTAGATTACATAGATAAAGGACCGAACGGTTGGCTTGCTTCGTCCTGGTATGGTCTGGCCGGGAATCGTTTTGCCGGCGCGCTCTTACGCTAAGTAACGACATAGTTGAGGTTTTCAGTTTGTTAATGATAGAACGACGGCCGACCCGAAGCCCGGCGCGCTCTAATCGTCCTTATCGGCGTAATGAAGACTATTACACTTTTATTCGCATAATAGGATTTGGTCACTCCATAGTGCAAACATGCCCTGCTATCGCACCGGTAGTGCGATCGCTATACAAGAGTCCTTTTCTGTGTTTCTATTGCTTTTATGCCTGCTCCACACTCTCGGCGAGCAAATTCGGTAAGCTTGCTCGTCAAAATAGCACGAGGCGAAGAGCTGGCGTCTTCACTCTCGCCTTGCTCCACGAGCACCTCAGTACCATGAGTGACACCAAGCCTCGTTTTCTTTGACTCGGGACAAAAAACCGCCTCTAGAGTCAAGTCGCTCGAGGCGAATAAAAATCGCACGAGGCGAGCTGAAGTTCGCCTCCTCACTCTCGTTACTCGGTCAACTTTCTGCTACTTCGCGAGAGTGTGGAGCAGGCATTATGTTCTTAGTATATCATAGTTAAGTACCACTTGATTTACTTAAATGTGTTTATGTATATTTTGTTTCATTATTTACTTCTTTTGTTTTTTTACATTAAATATTGGTTGTTTTTTGTTTTGAAAAAAAAACAAAAGTTAATGATATTCTCAGTTTACAGGTTGTTGTTTCTGGTTGGAGTAAAAATTTTCCAACATTGGAAATTTTTTAAATAAATAATTAAGACTTACCCCTATAATTAATTACCAATATACTTAAACAAATTATAATTATCAGTTTTATTTATATTTGAAATAAGTAATATATAAAGAAAAGAGTTCTTTTCATTTTATTTAAAAAAAGATTATATTTAGTAGCATACCTTACGTTCTACATCCTGACGCGCCATCTATGTTCCACTAGAGGTAAGCTTGTACAAAATAAGAAAAATCGATAGTTGTCCTGAAGCAAACACACAAACCAACTCTGTAAGTTATTTGGTTTGTTTAGGGGATGAAACGAGTATACAAAGAAGGGGTAACCTCACACCCCTTTTTCTTACATCTCGTACAATTATCAATTCATCCCACCACAATCTCATGAAAAAGCTCAACCTAAAGGATGCTTTAAAAGCTTAAAATAACGTTTGATACGATGGGGTGGTTTTAAAGGGTGGTAACCATATAAATAGGGTTTAAACACAATTTTAGTGAAAATATTTTTATTTCTTCTTAACATTTCGTTATTTTTTTTTGGAAAATTTCGGTAAAAAACATAGATTCATATTAAAATATTTAAAATGTCGCCAAACAACCCCAACAGAATGAAATAACTTTTTGCCCAACTAGCCACGCTGCCAATGATCAAAACAAAACGAAAAATGTAGGCAATGGCAGCAACAACGAAACTTGTTAGCTGCATAAAATATCAGCCCTAGTCTAGAAAATGGTACGAACGCCGAACGTTTCCGATGTGGGCGCCCATCGTAGTGTGAGTTGTTAGGCTCTTGTGTCACTCATTCGGCCCTTTTAATTATCTTTTCCGGAGTACTATTTTTGGGCAGCGGCGCAAATTTATGCAAATAACGGCGTGCTGCTTTCCTCTATTTCCATTCCGTGGCGCCCTTTTTTTCCTCCGGGTGTCGCAACGCTTTGTGTTCCATCATTTTCGTCAGCGCCCATCGTAGAGATCGAGCATAGTTATTTTTTTCAGTGCACGCAGTATCTGCAACAAGAATGAGAAAAAAATTATAGATGAAAACGTTGTGACGCATAAAAAGTGCGAAAATCTAAAATACTTTTGTGTTTTCTAGGTGCGAGTGGGCACTACACCTAGGAGGTTTTTGCGTACGGCCTATGAATTGAATAGAATTTTAGGGGTTGGTTGAGTGATTTTTTTCCGCTGGGGTGCAACGCGCTTGCTGCATTTTTGTTTGGGTTATGCAGGCGCTGCCGCCTACTGCTTTCGGTATTTATAGAGCCGCAACGAAAATTGAGTTTTGGGCGGCCCACCGCCGTTGTTAGAACCTGGAGTGAGCCAGGAGTTTTTGATGAAGCAACAATGAATCAAAAACATCGTCAAAATTTTAATTTTAAAGAGAAAATAATTACAATACAAAAATTAATTATCGAGATCTTAGTGATCGTAATAGTTTAGAACACAAACATGAGCGCAAAAACGTTAAAATAACAAAATA
Organism: Atheta pasadenae; assembly: GCA_030264155.1. Classification (NCBI taxonomy): domain Eukaryota; kingdom Metazoa; phylum Arthropoda; class Insecta; order Coleoptera; family Staphylinidae; genus Atheta; species Atheta pasadenae. The sequence goes on from JARJDS010004230.1 coordinate 24,915, forward strand.
AATGTTTGTGGGAGTCTTGTCAACATCTCTCTCGCTCGCACTTATATAGTTATCGTTAAGTGCGTCAAAACGTGCACCAATCAAAAGTTAGAATTAGTTAACCGGCAAATCAACGACTACGCAGTAAACAAAAACGTTAGATATACCCACCTAATCTGACTTAAACCAAACATGAATTTATATTTAATTTATTCTAGTATTTTCTACCCTTTATTTAAAAAAAGGAAATATAAAAATAGTGGACCTGGATGAGTCGCAACCTATCAGAAAACTAACCGAAAACTGTTTGCATTTTAAATAAGGCCCAACAGCGTATTTGCCACCCCTGCACCGCAACCCCCACACCCTTCCCTTTTACACTTACTTGTATGTATATACAGGACGCGGATGTGTCTCATTGCGAGAGAAGGTTTCGCAAAAACAAACAGCTTGTCTACTACAGCAACTTCAACTTGCTCATCGTTACAAACATGTTCAGTCCGGAGAAAATTATTAAATTTGTTCTGACACGATGACAAGCCATCGACGCGACAGCAGCGCGAGTTCGCATGTGGTTATTGCTGGACAAAATGTATTAAAAAGCAGGAGCACAACATCAGCAACGAGGAGCAGGAGCAGCCAGTAGTCGCCACCAACGTCATCGATGAAAGCAGCATATTGCACTGAAAAAATAAAAACAAAATATGTAATATGTAATCCATAATTTAGCAAGTGAAGCAAAGCAAAACAAAACAAAAACAAAAGCAAGGCAAGAGACGATTATGTTCAACATGCGTCTGCCCCGTTGCTTTTGTTTTGTAATTTTTGCATTGAAAGGAGTTAAAGCAGGCTGTGCCTGATGAAAATGTAGTGTATTTATTTAATATTGGTTCCATACGCGCCCATCCTACAAAATACGATGTACGAAGTAAAAGAAGAAAATGAGCGTATTCAAACAATTTGCTCACAAACATTTTTAATTATTTTTTAATGAATACAAAACATTTGTTGATACTGGGTGTTTTTAACTGAACATTTTAATTGAAATAAAAAGATGTTAAGATTAATATGTGATTTCTTGTGTTGTAGTGTTTGGCAAACATTCAGTGTGGGCGAAGAGAAGGACGAAATTCATAACCAAGTAAACCAAGTAAAATCCCTCTATAGGCGTGCATTGGCACGCTCCTGCTCTTCGTCTACAACCAATGTCCGCGAGCCTAAAATCCTAACAATCCCAACGCTTCGAGCCCATTTCGGGACGAGAATGACGTACGCAGAGATAATATGTTCGGGCATCAGACATATTAAATATATGCAAATTAGGACACGCACGGCGAGCCTGCCGCTCGACGCTTGCTACCAACGGGGCATATTTCGGTGTATTTTAGAATTTCATATTTCACGCATACACACTACATGCAGTGCGGTATGCGCGCACACGAAGTTTATAAATTAGATTATCGACATTCTTTAAAATTAATTCATAAATATGGATGAATGGCCGCGGGCGTATTTGCGTTCGAAATATGTGGAAAATGAACTCGGCGCGGCGGCGGCATGTAGGCCTCAACGCTAAACGCACATGTGTGTGTATGCATGTGGGCGAACGAATCGCGGAAGGCCACTAACGATGAATCCGGAACGCCGAAGGACGAAGAGAAGCGCGATGTGTGCATGCATGCCGATATATGCACACAACACTGCAACTGGATGAGAATGAGATCCTCGCCGGGGCTAGACAAATTTATACAAAACGTACGGATCGTGTGTGCCAGCTTTCGCATCGTACGAACGAACCAACGAACAAACTCATCCTGTCGCGGGGCGAAATAGCCTCGCGCAATACAACGTTTGCCACTACTCTTCATCCGTCCGTCTATTCTCCGACTACAATGTATAATACGCATGATACACTGTATGTTTATAACCTAAAATTAACTATAACCTTAAACATAACCTATAAGTAGAACATAAAATTATTTAACGTTAACATACTGTATACATTTCATAGTTGTATTTGTGCTTCCCTCAAGCTTTAGCTTGTGCAGTTTTAGTTGCTTTGCACGCAAGAGAGAAACGCAAATCACATAAACGTCCCCGAATATTATTAAATTTTGATATTTTGAAAAGCACGCAGCCATGCTGGCGTTGTGAAGTATTCAAAACACACTCGAATCGAAACTCAAACATTTCTGAATATTATGTTGCCCGGCGCGTCCACACACCCAACAGCGTGGAGCTGTTGCGTGTGCCGCCGCTGAACAAACGTAACGAAACGTTAACGCCGCACAAACCTAACAAATAGAATGGAATAAATTTACCTTCCATTTTGTTCAGTGCGTGCGCTCAACGTAAATGCTCTTGTGTCCATTGGCGAGTGTTATTAAATTTCATGTTCGTCGACGGCGGCGGCGGCGGCACCGCCAAAGCCCATAATGATGAGAAACAGTATTATATTCGACATTCGTCAAATTTGATATACATATTATAAACTCATCATTTGACGTTCAAAACCTTGATAAAAACGCACGTCAAATTGATTTTTCTAACCTCTTTACTTCTTTACGTATACTTGGTTGCCTACTCTGAAACACATAACCAAAGATTTATTACTTTTATTATAATTTTTACAATTCATTTGTTTTTTTCTTATTTATCTATTTATATACCGCCGTTACAAAACAAACAACTAAACCATTTTTGTTTTTTTTTTGTTTTTTAGAATTTAAATTCGAGTTTTCTTTGAAGAAAAATGACTAGCACATATACGATTAATTCCGTAATTTAATGAGCCGCAATTTGCATGCAAAGTGCAAAAGATATTCGAACAAATGCTGGCGTCACATTCCGTTGCGGAGGAGTCATGCGAAAACGTCGAGGCGAGCAATTAATCTTCATTTACTTTCCAGTTTCCAGTTTCCCCGACTGCCAGCTTTCTAAGCCACTCGCCCCAGCACGAGCCTTACTGCTTGCCTCACTACATTTTAAACTGTTAAACATTGTTAATGGTTTAACCAAACCGACGCTGCATTCGGCTTTGAGAAATACCGGCGAGCCAAAATGGAGTTAAACAAAGTTAAACGTTGGAACGCTGCGAGTATTTTGCCTCATCTGCATTGTGGTAACGACGTCCTACTTAAAACCACCCTTAAATATCCGCACAAAAAAATGAACAAAATGCGCACAATTATAACTAATGCATATTTGGTTGCCTATATTAATCCTAATCTTAACCTCAACTATAAAATTCTAATTCATAACAAACTCTTTTGTTTATTAATTTATATAAACAAATTTTGTTTTTTTAATTTAAAAACAAATGAATGTCCTTGTGTATATTGTAAATAAGGGTGATTATCGTCTACAATCAGGCTAGTCCTTTCCGTGCATGGCGCGCAAAACATAGTGTGAGGGTAGGTAGCTGAAAGAACGAGAGGGGTGAAACTTTTTGGAGCCATCAAGCAGACGCACAAAACACACACGTACAGGATGAGTGAGTTTGCAAATACAAAAGCAAGCAATACACACATACAGCACACTTTTGCGGCTTTGCCATCGCACATGGCAGGCAGCGGCGTCCAGCAGCGGCGACCGGAGCAAAACTCCACCCCTACGCGTTTTTCATCAACGGCGGACGCGCGCGTAGCCACGTAGCAACGGAAGAGAGCCCGTCGTGCACGAGCGACGGCCATTTTCACTTGCATAACTTACACGCAATCTACTCCCTGTGTAACCACACCCTTCTTGTTCCCCAAAAATTATAATCATTTGTCTAGAAACGAAATTTTGCATTAAATAACAATCAAAACAATAAATTACATTAAGTTTACTCTCAATTTAAAGAAATAACATTTTTAGGTTAGAAAAAAAAGTTTGAGGTTAAGGGTTAGGACTTAAAAGTTCCAAAACGACCTTAACACGTGGTCAAATCAAGTTGTTACATAACTAGGCACACGTTAGATCCAGTTTAGGTCAAAAGGGAGAAAACTAAACAAGTAAATAATACGAGTAACTTAAAGTAGGGTTAAGTGAAAGGGTGTAAAATAGACAAGTCAAACTCGTCCCCGAAGACGTCCGAACAGGTTCGTACGCGTGCGGACACGTGTCTGTTTTGAATAAAGATTGACCCTTCCTAACCCTTACGGTACCATCAGGGGATTCGTGATTGTTATTACGTCTTATTACAACTCACCCCCTAATTCTCTTATTTAACTTTCTATGGTTCCACATACCACCCCCTATTACCCCATAAAGTTTAACAGTGCACATACCTTGTTCGTAATGTCAAAACTTAAGTAATCTTAGTGTGGGTCTTGTGTTTGTTGTGGGCACTTCTGGTTGCACTTGTCCAGGATAACCAAAACACAGGTCTGATCGGCGGACACCGGCACTGCGGCCGGCACGAAACACAACATTGGGAAGAATCAATCGCTACATTTGTAAACAGGGTTGTCACATCGGGACGCCCGCCGATTCCCCTCCCTCTGGTCCTCCGCCTCTCCGGGTGCCCCCGCACATGCTGGCGAGCGCGTGTAAAACCGTTCCTATTTGGTTATTGGCTCATTGCTATCATTGATTGAGTATTATTGTTTTGGAATGCGCGTTTTTAAAACTCCGCGAACAAACAGCGCGTCGCCTCCTCTCCGTGCACGCGCTCGCTTCCGCGGTGTGCATCAAAAAGAGTGCGCGGAATGCACGGGAGGAGTGTGGGTATGACGTATGCAACAGTTTTTTTTCGCTTATTTATTATTTTGTTCCCGACGTTCTTTTTTTTCATTTTTTGTCAGCGCCTGCTGCTTTTTTTGTTTTGGCGTTTGTGTGAGTGTGTGCCTATGCGTGGAGCAAAGCTCGTCGTGCCAAACTTTATTTTTATTTCGATTCGTCGATTCTGTTTTTTATTATTTCCATGTGCGTTCGTAAACATCCACTGGTTGTTTATGAAAAACAAAAATTCCTAAAAACAAAAACAAACAAAACACAATCAAATATTTCCAGAACAAAACAAACAAAACCAAACAAAACAATAAAACAAAAGTTAGTAAACAAGAAACAAAACAAGTTGGCATGGTAACTTGCTCATTTATTTATATTGTTGTTTATATGTGAAGTAGAAAGTTTGGTCAACACTCTGTAGAAACGAATTTGTTTGGCTATATTTGCGTGTGTATTTTTTTTTTATTTATATCGCTTGATTCGTACTCATACCTCGCGTGCGAGCATGCGAATCCGAGGCTTGCGAGCACGCTGGCATGCAGCAATTTTTCACTTTTCAGTCTGTCGTTCGATTAGTGAGTAGCCAGATGCATTAAATGGGGGGCGACGGATGCATTCTTCAAGGTGTGTCACTGGCGTCTTTGAAATTACCGCGCGCGATTTACAGCGCCCCCTATATAATGCACGCGTTTTAAACTGTATGTTGTCACGTGTTCTTCTAACTTATATGTGACACACCACACGATATATATTACTAACAGGGTAAGTTATTTGTTAAAATCTTATTGAATGTGTTAACGTCGCCATCTAGCGCGCAATAGCTTTTAGCGGTTAATTTTTATTTATTTTTGCTTTGTTTTTATTTATTTATTTATCGATCAGGTTTTGTAGATAAGACGTTAACTGTTTGGTTAACGTTCCTTTGTTTTGTGAGTTGTCATGAAACAAAAGCTGATAAACAAAAATATAAAACAAAACAAAAAAGAAATAACAAGAGATAGGCCGACCTCAACGTTCGGTAACTCGGTACCAGCGACGCAAGAACGACGTTCTGTGGTTTTTCCTCCGTTTCACATTTATCTTCCTCCTCCAGCGTAGCGTTTTCCTTGCCGGCACGTCCAAGTTGAAAAATAACCCTCCACAAACCCTCGCTGCGTTCTTTCTTTTTTGTGCGCATATAATTTCCACGTCGGCATTGCATGCAAAACATGTGAAAAGCGGCGCATAAATCGCGCGCCCCAAAGAAAACCGCCCGCGATTTATAAAGTTAATGCGATTATTAATCTAAAACCCAGGACGCGTGGTCTCGCAGAAAGCGACGAACGAGAAACGTCCGTCTCTTCTGGCGGGGCTTTAGGGTTTGTGGCTTTTACGGTTTTTTATTGCCTCGTCTTTTAGGGAGCTAAACTGCCTCGCGTATTGTTGGTTGCAGAGAGCTTTTGTTGCTCTTTTTGCGACCGCTGGTTTTATACGCGGTCTGTGCAGCCTCATTACCAGGGATCTTTTTTGTAAACTTTTTTGTTGTTGTTCAGTTACATTGTATCGGACGATGCTTTGGAAGGCAACGTAACCTCAAAAACCGCTTGGCTATTCCGAGTTTAACTGGATAGCGGGTGCGTATTGGTCGGTCGGTTTGTCAAAAAGGCAAATTTAGTAAATGACGATGACACACTACGTCGGGGATGAGCGGGCATAGAAAGAACGCACGATCAAAGGATTCGTGCTTAACGAGAGGCTGATAAAGTTTAAATGAGAATTTTCCCCTGTTTAGAACCCAGCATACCATGGCGGTGCTGCGATCCTTCGATCTGTGTATTAAGGCACACAGAGGAGGGTATTACTAGTTGGCCGATCCGTTAATTAAAAGACTGATACACCATTATGTGATCTATTAACTTTTTAATCGCTCGAACATGCCAAGAATGAGGAAATGAAAAAAAAATACAACAAAGTTGAGTAGACACAACACATTGTTAATGATATTATTGACGCACGACTAGATTTTAGAATCGATTTACCAGTTGAGCTTTTAATAGATCACACAGAACTTTACTTAACCTTATTTCAAGATATTTTGATGAAAAACTACACAGAAACAAACAAAACAACAAAACTAATGAAGAAAAGCGTGCCACAAAACTTCAAAACATAATTTAATGCATTGCGCATGCGTCAATTCAAACAAGGTTAACTCCTAGTACCTGATTGGTCGAATTATAAATTCTAACATAACCTAAAATATTTCATGTTGAAATTTTATGTTTAATGCTTGCATTTTTTTTGTTTTTGTTTTTTTGTTTGTGGATTTTAGCTTTTATTTTAAAGTTGATTGTAACGCGCATGCGTAAGTTCCAACCAGTGAAAATCCTAGTCCTTGATTGGTCAAAATGACAAATTGAAATATAACCCAAAGTATTTCTTGTGGTAATCTTCGATTTGGCGATTTGGTTAACAAAATTTTCATCCTTTTCCACGCTGTTTTTTCAGGCTAACAACCTTTTTGTTCCCCGCTCGATTCTTTATTGTTTCTGCATTGAAAACCGAAAACCGATTTCGACACAATGATATAGTGGTCGCAGTCTCGCAGTCGTTATGGCTTTCGGCTTTTGTGCTCACTACTAGCCGGCACAACACGCAAACGTGGACGGAGAGTTATGACTGGGAGGAAGGCGGCACATTCGTAATTCTCCGAATATACCAAATGTCCCATTGCTAAAAAAAACAATAACATTAACAATACCAATAATAACAAAACTAAATATTATAAAAACCACCACCTAATTTTGCGATTATACTGGACCAATTACCATAACCTTAAAATATTGTCATTTTTTATTTATATGTTTGAATAGCTTTTAAAACACACTGTATATTCAAAGCAGTTTTGGCTGTGCATTGAACTCGTTTCGCTTTATGCGACTGCAATTTTCCGTGTAATTTATTTTTAAATAGTTCGGGTTTATAAAGACCATGGCTAGGTTTTTTCATGCGACAACCCCATTACACTCTTCAGCGTTCTCCAAAAATGTGCAGCTTTTGGATGCTGCTGGTTGCTTGTGGATTTTTGCGCCTCCAGGTGGCCGGGTTGTCGTAGGCCTAGGCCTAGTCTAGTCTAGTTCGATACAAATCGCAATCCAAGCTCGTCACGGCAGGATTCACCTGGATTAGTGGCCGTTTCAGGCCGGGACTAACCGTCCTCTGATTGATACGATACACTCGGCCCTCTCGCATGATGGATCTACGTGCACGCACACCTTGCTGTCGCAGTACGTGCGCGAATGAAAAACGCGCCAACAAATCGCATTTCTATGGCTTCGGCTCGGACTCATTCATATTCATATTTAAATCGAACGCACCGAACGAACCTGAAGGATTTCTCACCCAAATTGCCTTTCAGACCACTCGAATGTGAACTTCATACGAATACAAGAGTTAATCAATCGACTTTCCATCGTCTGTCGAATTAAATACCATTGAAGGTCAATCCTTGAGATATTCAACGTTTTACAAATAACCCAAATGTTTTGACTTTATAACTACGACTAACATGTTACCAGCAAAATAATTAACAAAATCTTGTAATTTTTTTAAATTTTATTTATTACCCACTGCAAGTAAAGTTTTTGTGGTAATCATGACGGTGCATTATGCATAAAGCGTATGCGTCTGACCGACGCGTCCATTGTTAATATTATAATAATAAATAATAACGTCGCGCCTACCTCAGAGCTTCAAAACGGTTGGGGCATTATACGCAGACGGCGTTTTAGAATGGTTGGTCGACGGTCCATGCCATGCGGGTTTTCTGTTTTTGGTTTGTTCACTCGTTCACTGCGGCGTTTTTTATCCAAAAACCGTCCGGCGTAAAACACAAAAGCGCGACGCATCTATTGTGCGCGTTTTTGTTTTGCATATATGACTTTTTCCAGCTTACATTACGCCATCGTAATATGCTTATGACGTTGCATAATATTGTGGCTCAAGAAATTCGCAGCCAACTGTTTTGTTTTGAAGAAAACAAATGCAAACAAAAAATTGTTTTTGGTGACAATTGACGCGCGTCGTCGTAATCGTATTTTTTGTTTTATAGTTTTGCTTTTGTTTTTATGATACCAGAAAGTAAGACTTAAATACGAATAAACGTTGCACGCTTCTGGGCTATGGCCGTTTATAGCCGTAGCCATTATCCTCGGCAGTATTTTAAAGAAATAGCCGGCAGTTAGACCGGCCATTTCTATCCGGAGCTTGGCCATCGCGTAGAAATGGTCAGACGTAATGGGTCGGCTAACGCCTCCTGCATTTAATTCGCGCTGGAGGCTGGAGCGTGAATAAATGACCGGAGTCCGGCGTCTGAATTTGCAAGTTTCAGCAATATTGCTATGTTTAATCTGCGGCACTTTTCGGCCTCTGCCGGCTTTACAGATAAGTCCTTAGATTGCTAGACGCCATTTTTAGTTTTTAATTTTTTTTTCATCCCAGTTGCAGTTGCAGTTACAGTTGCTATACTTTGGAATATTCTGGAAATGTGCACAAATACATAGTTGTAGGAAAAAAAAAAGAGTCAACATGCAACCTTTGCCTAGGCTAGACTCAGGCATATAATTTCGTCGCGCGGTGCGGTGCAGACTCCCGAACTCGGTTTCGGGTTTGTTTAAACAGCGGTCACAGTATTAAATTACTCTCATATTTTTTACAGTGTCCTAAGCACACCGTTTAAAAATCGCACTCAGACGCGCACATATCCCGGCGCTCACGCACCGTACGCACCCATGCAAAGTGGTTTGAAGTGCGCGGCGCAAAGAGTAGCGCACACAGCGCCACCTTTGGTGGTGGTGAAGCTGGTGTACACACAAATACAGGTGCAGCGGACGCAAAGAGAAATGAGTTCGTAGGTTTGCTCGTTCGTTCGTTCGATAAAACCACCACACGAACATCCGCGAGTGCAGGACTGAGCGAGATGGTTGGTTGATTGTTGGTGGAGGCGCGAGAGAGACACGATGGCATTGCGGCCAGCCGCGTAGGCGGGCACCGGGAAAACTTTGGATTGGTGGAAAACTGTGCGGGGAAATGCCGAAAAAATAAAAATCCCACCCGGGGGGAATAGACGGAGTGCGCACGTGTCTGCGTCCCGCACTTTACCGCCACTGCCGCCTCCTCCTCCTCGTTCTCTTCCTCCAGCTCTTCGTCGTCCTCCACCAGCCAGGCCTGGGGAAAAACGTGTGCACGCTTTGGAGCGAACCTCGAGCGCGCAACACAGACAGTGCGTACGTGCTTTTGTAAGAGTGCGGCGGAGAGCGCCTGACACCGCCACCGCCATCGCCGCCTAACTCTGTAGTCGGTGGAATGGCGGAGAGGTCGCGTTCTCTCGTCGCACACGCACGCGAGGGCGCAAACATTATTTTTGGATGCCATAAATTTGCGGGAGCTCCCCGTTTTCGGCCTGCCATGGGCTAGAATAAATATTTTCGAAAGAGTAAAATGTTAAGGACTTTGCATTTCGCACACGCACAAAGCGGGGTGCGGCAGCAACTTTCAAAGTTCTCATACCACGCCGCCAAGACAAACGGGCGCAATGCGTTTGGGGCGGCATGAAAACTTTTGTATGGCAACCAAAATGCAGGTGGAATGAGAAATGAGAAAACACAAAATGGGAAGAGAGAGTTTCGAGGGTTTGAGGAGTTCTGGAGTGTGAGCATGAATAAAGAAACGAGTTGAAGGAGTGTGAGGTTATGTGCGTCATGCAAAAACATCATTTGTTAATAAATAAACGTACAAAAGCAAATTAACACTTTTCTGAATGTTAAATGTTAACTACATTCGTACAGTTAGTTTGTAACAAAAACAACCAAAAGATAAAGACCGCAAATGTGCAAAACAAAGTTTGTTTTCCTCGCGAGTGCTCGCAGAATACAGAAAGTTGCACAAATTTGTGTAGAGAGACATTAGCATAAAAGTATATTTCATTTAATTGGTCTCCACTTCCTCTGCATGTTTCTACGCCCTTAGGTGAGCGGAATTTATAGCCGCACTTCGCCATCTACCGCAGCTCCATACCCTCCGAAGAGCATTTTTGCATATTAGCATATTAAGAACTCGCCCGTTTGTTCAGGACTTTGCGCTCGTTTACTCCGGCAGTTTTTCCTTGCATGGCTGAGGCAAAAACCATGCGAAAAGTTGAAATAGAGTAGCTTAAATACACTCGCGCACACCCACACGACGATGGTTAAAAACGAGTTACACAAGCGAGTTAAATCATTAAAAAACTGTGCGCCATTATCATACCAGAACAAATGCGCACGCGAGCGTATGAAAGCGCACCTTAAAAATGGTATATAATTTACAATTTATTATCAACCTTGCACAGAAACCGCCTAATGAGCAGTCGAATGCGACGACGCGAAATAAGCATTGCGCCCATTTAACTCATTAACATTAACCAACTCTTAATTTAAATCGCGTTTGTCGTTATTTTATTACCTGTATGTTCACCATCCACGTTCTCATTTCTGCTTATTTTATTCCACTTATTTACCAACACAATTTTTAAATAAAATATTAATGTTTAGAGAAGCACAACACTTTAACTAAATATTACCGAGCCGAACAAACAGAAGCAATTGTTTCTTGATCACCGCACTGTTGATTTGTGTCGAAACCGAAAACAAAACAAAACAGATATTGATTTTGTTTGAATCTAGAGTGCCGAAGTTAAAGAAACAAAACAATTCATTATTATGTTCAAAACAGTTTGCGAGTGTAAGTTTTTGGTCTATAAGAACACCAATCGTTTTGTAAGTAACGAAATTATTAATAAATTAGTGTGTTAATGACGTTATGTCGTTGGTATTCGTATTGTCAAACGTAATTGTGGTATTAATTAAAAAAAAAACGTGACATTATATAACGTCCGCTTTAAGTGTTCCTCGGTAGACGAATAGCAGGCAAATTTATCTTCAAAACCGTGGCAATCCGGCGCAGGAAGTGCGGGGCCGCAAGAGCGAAATAATGGATTTTTATGCCGGAGCTCCGGAATTACCCAATTGCTCACTGTCAATGCCCCAAAGACACATTCGCATTAACAATGTCTATAGAGCGGAGTTAATAGGTTCCCGCTCTGCCACTGTGTGCCTGCCATTGCCGTCCACTGCCGTCCATTGCCGCCACCATGTACGTATTGGCAATTGTCTACATGTAAGTATATATACCTAGGGGTTTTATGCGAGTGTGTCAATGTGTGCGTGTGTGTGTGGAGAGTTCGGGCGAATGGCTATTAAAGACCATCGAGTTGTATTACACTTTACGGAATCAATTTTCCTCGTTTTGGACGTAACGCGAAAGGCGAATGGCAATGGTAATGGTGGGTGCGCCGTAGGACGACGAATATTCTAGTTGGATGCGACGTTGAGTTACGTATACTCGTACGTGCTTTGTGTCAATGAGTATGTGCGACCAGGGTGTGGGTGGCCAGCACGTGAACAATATGCGTATGTGAGGCTTCGACGAGTGCCTTCGACGTTCCAGCGCTTCGTTTTTCGTTTTCCAACCCTTATTCGATATCGTAGGCATTTGAAAACAACTTTTCAGCGTTTTCTATGAACAAGACAAATATTTGGATGTTAGGTTTGTGTTTTGTTTGAGATATTAATTGATTGGTTAACACGTTTGTTTATTTTTTAGGTAAATTTATAAAAGCAACACCATGAAAATGTATAAAAGACAAAAGAAATTTGTAAGTTTTGTTTTTAATTTTAATTTTCGTTTAATGATTATTGTAAAATTGGTTGCCTACTTCGTTGAACTATCACATATGAGGTGTACTGTTGGTTGCCTATAGTTTACGATGTAAATGTAGTAAATTGTGATTAGGTATTTAATGAAAAATAACTTGTAAAGATTTCCAACACATTTATCCATTAAAAAAGTTGCGAATTTACATAGAGCGCGTGCACAATTAGTAGTTGGATTCGTTTTAGTGAAATTGCAGATGATGCTGGTACAGCCGAGCGTCGTTAATAACACAAAAGGATGTCGAAAATGCGAATCCACGCCGAGCGGAAAACGCGCAAACGAAACGTAACGAAAACGCATAAACATAAAGCTTCTCACGGACGTAAACACGCACGTGCTAATTAATTTCGCCTTTATTTGCCCGCGCAGCCGGCCCGCTCCGCCTCTCCGCCAAAACAACAGCAGCCAAAGAGGTGCCGACTATCCATATCTGCGAACGTATCTATAGTGCGCCATAGCCATCGTTGACTAGCCAACGCTATATTGCTTTATGCGCGATTCGAGGAACAGCAAAATGTAACACAGGTAATTTCCGTTTCGGGCCGCCATTGTGTGTTGGTTAATAAAATTTGATATTGTTCTAACGGCGTACCTTTGTGCAATTAAGTATATATTTTGCTCATCGCAGTGGCTGGAAGCGCAACACACTCACGCCCACCCATACGAACGCGACTAATTTGCGTGTTCCGATGGAGAAAATGGAGACGTATGAAATGGCTAATATGCATGGGTGTGATGTGTGCGCGCCATGTGCGTCTAGATGTTGGTTTGAAGCATCGAAACGAATCCGCATGCCGCGTATAATATTAATGTAGACGGCGTGCGGATATTTGTAATGCATATTTATACGTTGCTTATCCAGCAATATTAAAACGGAGCACGCATTTTCAATTCCGACAAATTAATTTGGCCATGCTTGCCGCATGTGTGCGCGTAGGCATGTTTGCTAGTTGAAGGATTCTGCAATGAGTGCATTTCTATGACAACGGCCATATTTGATATTAGATTACCTAGACCGGAAATTTTGAATATGTATATGCTAATATTCAAACTTTGCTCACTTTAATTACTTACATCTAGAACTAAATTCATTTAAATTCTCGTATATTTTTAATTTCACATTTGTGTGGACTCGCAAATATATAAATGTCTAACAAAACGGTATAATGATTTTAATTGTGATAAACAAAGGTTATATCACAAAATTTACAAAATAGCTAATAATCCAGTTGGCAAACAGCGAATTCTGTGCCAACATCAACAAAAACAGCAAATGTGCATCTCTTCCTTTTGCCTTTGACATTGCGTCCCATCAACAGTCATATCCAACAAATATATGGACGTGGCCGATTGCTGTGTTAATATATTGCGCTGAAAATACAAACAACATGTGCAGATATTTAATATAATATGTTCAAAATTTGTGTACCGTCATGAGCAATGTGTGCGAGAGCGTAAATAAACATTAAAGAAGACACGGTTCTCACACGCAGACGATGGTTTGTATTCAGAGATAGATAAATAAATAAATAAGCGCGGCTTTATGAATTTAATATGATATTCAGTTAATTAAATATGCTAGCTATGCGTGTGGACACCAACTGAACCAAGCTCGCAATCAACAATATTATAATTATTACATTTTAGGCTTAGAAACAAAAAGCGCGCTAGGTACAGGTATTTGTCTCGCTCGCACTCATAAAATCATTTGTTTCACCAATCACTAACGCGCTACATAGTAGGCGTTCCAATACAACGCTTCCTTTCATTGGTTACGGATTGTAAGTGCGTAGTATCGCACGCCAATGAACGCTTAGTATTTACAAATTGATATAGAATCAATGTCATTGTCTTAATACAAAAAAATGAAATAATGTAACAAACAATGTAGGTAATTTAATTATGTTATTGTTGTCGGCCAGTGGCCAGTCAGTTTTAATAGTTTTAATAACATATCAAGTGTTTGGTGGATGGCTATGCTTTCGTTGCATAGCATAACACAAAAACATCCAAACACGTATTGTGTGGTTGGTCAGGTTGCATATGTATCCGCGATGCGTGAGTCGAAAAACCGATTAGCGTACGTATTTATAAATACTGCCGACGCAAAAAGTCAGTAACTACCGACACAGAATATACTTGTAGAGCACGTAGTCCGCGGCAGTAATTATAAGTGTGTTAATTACAACGGGGCTTTTGTATTATATATTATTTCGATGCAAGCAGCAACAAGCGCGTGATGTGTTGGTTATTCGATTAACGCGATTCGTAAACGAAAACAGCGAAAATTTGTTATTGCGTACATTATGCCACTGCCATACTGTGTGCATTATGTAGCGCAAACAACTAATGCAAAAATGTGCAATTATAAACTTAGTTACAGATTTCCGAAACAAGAAAGCTTTCAAACACATGATTTGCGCAAAACGAAATTTAAAAATTACAATTTGTGTTTTGTTTTTGTGTACAATTTTTGGTATTTGGGAGTTTTGCATTTATACTCTTACAATGCGAACAAAAAAACTTTGTGAGTAAACGAGGGAGTCGTGCGAGGACGTTAATTTAGGGAATGGCGGGTCATTTCTCAACGGAGCAATACCTTAAATGCGATAAGTAAAGTTTGAGCGTAATGAACGCTAGCATTCGAGTAAAATATTCCTCCTATCTCTAAAAGCAAGCCGCCGACTCAAAAGTAGGGTGCGAGGGGTGGCGAGGGTGGCAAGAGCAAAAAGGGAACATGGCCGCCTTTAACAGAGCCGCACCGGCATGGACGAGCGCAAAGGGGACCCGGAGGTCATCCATCAAGACCCCTTTGGGCCCAGCCGCGCTCGTCCGCCCCGCCGAGCGTCTCACACCATCTCACCCGAAAACTCAAAGTTTCCGTGCGCCGCTCTATGGCGCCGCGCTTATTTGCTGCTGCCTCCCCCAACGCGGGTGCGTGCATGTAAATTTACTTTACGTGTGCAGGATGTGCGCGTGTAAGGGTACAAAAGATACACAGCTTCTCATACCGCTCGCCAACTCCTCCAAGCCCTCCTTTTGGCTCTGCCGCGAGTCCTGCTTTTAGGGGTGTACGTATACGTGCGTGGTGTTGCGGACTTACGATGGGGTTCTCAAAATCTCTCCCTATACGCAACCGCGGCGAGTGGGTGGCGAGCGGGCGGTCGCACACGAAAGCAAAGTTGTGCGTTCTAAGGGATGAGAAGATTTTCATGCCCGCTGCAGAGAAAATGGGGTGCCGCAACGCGCGCTCGAGTTTAAATCAATAAGATGGCGAAACCGACAGCACTCGGCATGCGTGCCCCGTGCGCGCCGTGTCATTTCGTGTCGTTTGTGCGTTTTTCGTGCGAGGACGCGTTTTTTTTTCGTTCAGACGCCTACTGCGTATTTAATCAAATTTTTTGTGTTTCATCGTGTCAGCGAAAAAAATTCGCCAACACAAATAACGTAAATGAAGATTTGCTTTATTTCCTTTTTCCTTTGGATGTACGCAGATAATACGCTTTCTATTTTTTTCCAGTATTGTACGGTACGCTTTACATCAAATTGTAATTATTTTTTAATTTCGTTCAAATTAAAAAAATAAGGGTAGTAATACATACTGCACACCGCCGTACATCACATCACTTCGTTTAAAGGTCTCCACCACAGGTTGTGCATGTAAAATTTATTTATTTTCACGAAATATAATTATATTTAATTGTTAATATGGGCGGGTAATTAAATATGCCGCTGCTCTCGTGTCTATTAATCAAATCATTGATGCAATTAGATTCGAACCGCATACGCCAGCGTCAACACCGCATAGAACCATGTTAGTATCGTTTGTATCAATTCGAGTTTTCTATGTGTGAGGTATAGTATCAAATGATAATACGGGCTGATTTCCACTTAATTATTGTATCACTCCGCAACCCGCTATACATTAAATTGCCAGTTGCGTTGTATATATTTCAACCTTAACTTCACATTCTTTTCTTTATAAACAAACACACGAATGCAAAACAAATGAATTGTTGACTGTTGACTGTTTGGCAGATAAAAAAACAAAACAAAAGCAAAGTCAAATGTTTGGACTTGTTTTCGTACCGTGCGATCAAGACAGCGATGAATGACAAACAATTGCCTGCTGTTTCTTCCATTTATTGATTTTGTGTGCATAGATTCAGTTTTACGTTTACTGCGTTACAGTTTACCTCGGGACAGTGTGATTTTTTTATAAATATGTTAATTATTGGTGTAAATTCAGTGTGTAATTACTAAAAAAAAATATTTCATAATACGTTACAAAGTAAAAAGAAGTAATCATTACCAAGATTAAATTCTCATTGGAAAATCCATTAAGCCCGCGTTTTCGTTCAACCAAAGCGTTCGGAGCAGCGGAGAAAAAGGGGAAAACGCAATGGAAATTTTGTTGTAAAGCTTTTCCAGTTCTTCAATATTCACGGTACGTTAAAGTAGAAATCCATATGGTAAAAAGCAAAACAAAAAACTAAAGATGTCTTCAGGGCGCTTTCAACAAACTTCACAGTTGGGTTTAGTCTTTAATCCTCTTTGCTCTTTGCTTTAGACCGTGGAGCTTTGGATTTTTCATTTTTAGTCCTTTGCTCGCGATGTGCAGCAAAGTGATGAGTGTTGCCACGCTTGTCGAGCATCCTTAATGGAAACGCTAGGACGCCGCTAGGATACCATCTGGAAACCACTAGGTTTGCTATGAAATTTCTTTCTTTACGCTTCGATTAACCCCACAATATTGAACCAGAACGCTAAAAACAAAAATAACGGTAATTATAGATAAAATAAACACATTTTTTATTGAAAATAATTTAAACTAAATATATTTTAATTGTAATATACCGAAAACATATTTTAAACTAAATGTTTATAGCTATTAAAAATAGTATACACTTTGTATATAAAAATAATCATGTAGTCGGTCCAAAAAAGCAAAACCAAAACGAAAATTGTTTAATTATTAAAAGCGTTTGCAGTAACCGTATCGTTTCGGTTATGATCGCATGGCTATTATGCCATGTTACCACACGCACGTGCGCGGGGCGGCAGTCATACTTCGATGGTGTTGTGGGCTATTGATAATAATTTTTAACCAGCGGTGGCGTAACAAAAAAAAAATAAAACGGTGTGGCTTGTGCGCGCCTCGCTCGACCGACAAAAGCGAAAATAATACCAGACCGACAATACCAACGACCTGCCGCAAAACTGTGGCTCGGCTTATATCGTGGAGCTAAATGCAGAAACAAAACAACAACAAAAAAAACGTGACGCAATACACACACGCCGGGTGGCGATATCGGGGGTGTGTTTGTGTGCGCGCGCGTTTTTACTATTTTTATATGTTATGGATGTTATATGTGGTACATGTGTAAAATATTGATAAACGAAATAAATTTCAATGCCGGATAGAGGTCGCTACTGTATATATACAGTGAAATTGCATACAAAAACAAAAAAATGGATTTGTATCAGTATCAGTGATACCTTGCATTGAACCAACAAAAACACACAAAATCTATCTGAGTGTGTATTTTTTTATATATGTATATATTGTTTTGTTGCACAAACCACCACAGTGCCTAGGGTGAGATGTAGGAAAAAAACAGCGCCAGCAATAAATAATATTTTTTTTCATTGAAACAATTTATGAATAAATATTATTACGACAGAAAAAAATCTCGGGTGCATCTGCATTTTTCAATGCTATTTATAAATGTCGCCATAGGTTTGGTTATGTGTGTGTGTGTGCGTACGTCACGCGCGACGTGCGCAAATTTTTTATATTTTTATCCGCGCGCGCGCCCCTCGCCTGCCAAAACGCGAAGGGGCATCGTTAACTATCCGTGATGCATCACGCAATGCATGTATGAGCCACCATTGCGTTGCAGTTGGTATGGGCATGGTAGGCGAAATTTTCGCGGTGTTACTTGCCACGGTCGCAACCGACCGCGTAACTATAGAAAATATCCGAAAACGCATAGAATAGAGGGAACGCGCCGGTTGAATGAATTCACCCCAAACCATTTTTCGATGAGGGAAGCCAGAGAACGACCGGAATGGGCTCGATGCGTTTTGTGCACTATTTATTTAATAATAAATCATGGCAAGTATCTGTGCGCATGTGTGGTTACCAACCCCGAAACTATGACTTTCTCGTTGGGACATGTAAAAAAATTTGTTAAAACTGATGTATGACTCGGTTGTTTTTTTATTCGAATTTTCAATCTTGATTTGTTTTTCAATTTAATAATTTTTAAATCATTCTAGTTCTAGATATTAATTGATGGGACTTAAACTTACATAAAACTTAATTGTATCTATTAGTACAAACAAAAACCAAAGAAATTGTGTTTTTCCAGAGGTCCTTCTAGTTTTTTTGCGATAAAGGAAGTTAGTTTTTCATCTAACGTTTAAATTGAAGTTTGTAGAATATGGTATTTTGGTTAGTTTTGCATATTATCGTTTTTACTGTGATCCACTTTGGGTTGGGAACAGTTAAAACGTTTTTTTTGTTCGTACGTTTTCTGAGCTAGGGGAGAGTAGCCTAATGTGAGCCGACGCCTAATTTCACAAATCATTGCTTTGAGAATTTGATAAACTCTGTGTAATTTCTGATTAGTAGCTTCTTTTTGGTAGTGATGAGCAAAATCTGCCTTGGTCTTACAGACCAAGACCAAAGTCATTCATACACTAGCAAAACCAAGACCAAGACCGAATAAACAAGAACGAAACCGAAACCAAGGCCAAGACAGATTTTGACTAGAGTCTGTTAGAGTCCGACCGAAAGTGGTTTTTCGGTCGCAACCGAAACCAAAACTGGTTTTGGAGGTTGTCGTGCTCACTCCTCGCGGCTACGCGCACGGATACTTGATTTTCGACGAGTTTCGGTTGAAACCTAACCGAAATTTCGGTCGGACACTAAATTTGACCTTCGCGTCGCCACGTCGGTTTATTTTAGTACAATATATTTTGAGACTTGAACGAAGAAGACTTGACGAATTTCCAGAACCCAAAACCAAGACTAAACATCTTTCAACAAGACTAAGCCAAAGCCTGGACAGACAAGACCAAGACCGATAGCAAGATTGTCTTGGTCTTGCTCTTGTTTTGCTCATCACTACTTTTTGGTAAGGGTAAACATGCTAAATGCAGGACACACACAGGAGTGTGAGAATTCATATTGTGGTTCCGCTGTGAAAAACGTTCTTATTTAACGACATCGCTAACCAATATTTTTCACTTTAGAATGAACGTCATTAGATGGTCTATCTAAACAAAAGTATTTGCAATTGATATTATAACACCATAAAGTGTACTTATTTATCTAAAATTAGCAGTAATTGTTTTAGGATTTGATTGTACTTTAAAGTTTTTCTGCAGTATCAAACGAAAAAATGTCCAAGTTGCCAAAATTGAGCTAAAATCAGGGATTAGTGCAACAAAAAAGGTATTTATGCCTAAAATTAGACTACTCTCTCCTAAATGTTTCAACCGTACTCACTCTCCTATATAGCAATAACCATTTAGTTAAGATAATTAATAAAATTAGACTGATAAATAAAAATGTTATTTCTAAAACTATAAAAGACATTAATTTTGTTTGAATGAGAACATTGTAATTGTATAAACGCTTGAATTTAGCGCTGTTTGTTTGGCTATATCGCATAAAAATTCATGAAATTAAGTTTTGCGTCATATTTTATTCATAATCATAGTAAAAATTGTAAATTGGCACAAAATGCACATATCGTAAAATTGTTTTTAAACCAATTATAATTGGAAGGTAGATACTTACAACAAAACACCACCAATATTTTTCTATCTTTATCATATTTTGGCTTATAACTTAACCAAAATAAACAGTATGCGTTTATAAATTGCTTAAATCTATTTGTCAATTTAGTAAAAAAAATAATGCTTTTGTGTGAGCCCTATAGACAATTTCCATAGTTGAGAATTTGTTCACAGTATGCGTGCGTTGCGTTCATGAGATCATGAAATATTCATACAATTATTATTTTAATATCGCCGAAACCGAAACTTTTCTGCCACACACTAAACACGAATGTTCGCACATGCTCACACATGAAATAAAAGCTTCAGCCACGCTTGTGAACGATCGCGCTTTATACAACATATATCTCTCTCTATATATATGAACGTATATAATATATAAATTGCTGTTGCGCGTCGTACGTCAGAACAACCAACCACCGAACGTTTTATACATTTTTATTAAATTCATAATGTTATTAGAATATTATCTATGTATGTGTGTGTGTTGACGTTGAAAGTGAGGCGGAAACTAAAGCTTCAAACCGGGGCCCAAGCGTCAGCCAAAGGCGATGTGATGGTGTATTAAAAAAATATTAATATTTTTTAGCGTTTTATTGTAGTTTATGTTTATGCGCGCCCGCGAATGTGCAAACAAAATGTTAATTTACGCCGCCGCGTTCGTACTGAAACATAAAAACGTAAAAACAATAATAATACATAAATATTTCGCATTTTCGTACACGAAATGAGCGGAAATAAAGTTGTAATGTTGCACACAATGGCAATGATGGTTTTATTTATGCGTGGAAATTATTTTCGATCTCATTGGTTTTGTCACGTGACTACTACTCGAGCGACAACAACAAAAGTGCGCCGACGATAACGACACCGGCGATAAGGATCAAATCGAATTATCATATTATAAATTTCAATGAATCGACGTTGGGGACGCGCCAAACGATCGGGGCCAATACACTCACAACGCGTTGCCATCGATGAATGATATGCTAATCGACGCCAAAGCGTTACCACTTTCACGTTGCCCAATATGTGTACTAGGTCAAACACCTATGAATCTTGTATGAATCATCAATTAATTCATGTGTTTACTATATTAACCTACGGTTTGTCAATTGTTTACGTTTTGAATACAAACAAAAACAATGTTTGTTTATTTCGTAACTTTAGATGTTTGGGAGTAAATAACATTCAATTGTTTTGAAGGAAAAAACAAAATTCAATTGTTTTTTTTTATGGAATTTTGTTTTTGTTGAGATTGTTAGATGGCAACTGTTGAAGCGAGATAAAAAAAATGACAATCCAAACAAAGAAATATTGCTTGTCGTGACAGTAATGAAAACGTCTATTTTATTTTCTGCATTGCTGGCAAGAGAAAAGCAAGAAACGTATAGGACGCGCGCGCCTCGCACATTAATCTGTTTTATGCGGGCTGGCGTCCTTTTCCTGTGCATCCCTAGTTCCTCCATCCAGGTTTTTTTCCGTGTTGCTTTCGCACTCTCTGCGTACTCTCGAGGGGTTTTTATTCATCTTTTAGGCGGATTATGCAAGTAATTTAAATTCAGCTAAGGCGAGGAGACGTGTTATTTTTCACGTTCCTCCGGCAGAGATTAAAGCAATATTTTACAAGCTTCACAGAGCGAAATTAAAGTTTTTCCTCTGTGGCGCCCAACTACACACGCTGCACACGCTTTAAAATACACACGTCGACGTGCCAGAGACTTACGTTTTGTGCGAGCGCGCCAAAGTCGCGGCGTTCGTTTTTCATTTCGTTGTTTCTGCTGCGCCTTTCCCGACTCCTCTGGCTGCTCACGACTCATTTCTCATAGTCCACCCACCAGACCCATACAACTCCACACGACCCACACGAGTCACTCGAATGCGTGTCTTTTTCTCCGCCTCCGACTCCAACAATTCGCCAGGGAATGGGGAAACGGGCGCGTTGAGGAGGTGGGAAGTTGCAGGAGGTTTTCAAACGACATGTCGTTTGCGTAAAAAGAGTTGGGAGAGTGAAAACAAGGGATGTTCGCCCAAGAGAAAGGACCTTATCTGCTTTAATGCGAATTTATGAAGCTTTTGCGTTTTTCGTCCTTTTACTTTATATTTATGACTTGAAACCCGAGCGAACAAAGGCTTCCTCATTCTCCTGTGAAAGGACCTTTTGCGAGAATGCGCAGAATGCTAAGATATAAAGATTAAATTACAAAAAACGAGCACTATTTTTGGTTTTCCCTCACGCGGGCGTTGGTGCAAATTGGATTGGGATTGTAACTTTTAATGGTTGAATTTGGTTCAACAGTCGATACTTAAAACTTTTGGTATATAGGTACGTTTTCCGGTAAAAGCGGATATCGTAGGTGGAAAAGTAGAAATTGCTTTGGGTTGAGAAGCTCTAGCGGCAAAGTTATAGCGCCATTTTACCTAAATCACAGGTCGGTAAGTCTCTCTAATGACTTAAGTGGGTTGGTGTTTCCCCTTTCGTGCGGCGCGGTTCAGGGAAAAAGAGGTAGATAAATTACGGTCTGATCCCAAATGCGTTTGGGCGAACTCGCCGGCGGTTTACAGCGCAATTTCGTCTCAAGATCGTTTGCGAGTCGCCCGTCCTACTTGAGCTTCGATCTCCTCCCACCCACGCCTTTCAGATTTTGCGATTTGCATATTTTATGTTTGGGTAACCCGGGTGGGTGGGTTACCACCGCACCATCGCTTCGGCCTCATTCAACTCGTTTCTACTTTTTGCGATATCCTAAGCTTGATCGCTCGGCATTAATGACACCCGAGCCTCAGTTTCGGCCATGTTACATCTTTCTCGCTCTTTGCCCAGGCACATCTCGCTTGTTTGGCTTGAAGTCCCCTTGTATTTCGTAAGCCCCCTTTAACGTCGCATACATAAACACCCGCGTCTGTACCGACTAGCAACTCACACTCTTTGGAAATTCCGAAAATTTCCAGAGTGTGAGGAGAGTTAGAAACTTTATACGAGCGTCGTTCAAAGCAGGCGAGTGTAAACGAGGAGTCGACCCTCTTTCTCTGGCGTCGTTATTACTCCTCTTCCCCTGCGCTTATGTGAGTCGATCAACCGGTTGAACCGGTCTTCCGTAGTGACGCGCAGAAGTGACCCGCACGTCCCCTTCTATTTTCCTCCTTCACTCGTTTCACTCTTCGCACTCTTCTGCACACAATGTTGTTGAGGGAGGGGTTAAACGCCCCACTCTTACAAATCGTCCAGCTTGCTCCTTAGCAAGCTCAGTTTTTCCGCCTTTTCCGGCAGCGGCCAATGGCGGCGCGAGCTTTATGGGCGGACACCTTTCGGTTCTCCTACCTTTTTTTCCTCTTACTCTTGCGCTCTTTCAGCGCGGTCTGCAGCACGCTTGAAGCATACGACACACGCCGCGCTCGGCGCCAGAATCAAAGAGAGGGGATGGACGCCACAAGGCTGGGTCGACGCACCGAACGAGCGTCGAACCGAGGCTTAAAAAACTCTCCCTTGTCCGGCCGCTTTAAAAATACATAGCTCGGCGACTACATGCGAGAAAGTTCCAAATGGCTACCCCAGCCATTTGCAAGCAGGACAAAATTATGTAAAACTTGCAATAAGAACACCACATTTAATAATATTCCAAGTAATAATTAAATGACACGAGATTTAGCATCATCATTAAGAAGAACAATGCGTAATTTTCGAGCTGTGGATGTCTGCACCCTGCATGCGCGCCATTATTGTATCCGCTCGGCGCTATTTAAAGAGTTTCATTATTTATCGCCAAAAGGCATAGAACAATGCAGCAAAAAATTGTCTATGAATGCACGGCCTTGGCGGGTGGCTCGCTCGCCTGCATTGCGCCGCGAATTTTCGAGCTTTTTCGACCACAGCGAACGCATGTGCTCGTGTACATTTCTATTTCGAGGCAATAACAGCGTCGCTAAAGCAGGAGCCCGGCTCCGATTAATAGCTGTAAATTTGTATAAGTCCAAAATCCGGCAATAACGTGCGCGCCTAGGACCGATGTCACATAGAAAATGCTCGTTGGCAAAAGCACGCGGAAAATACGGAATATTGCGGCCGCCAGGGGGTGGCGCGGGAACCAACCTACCCACAGCAAAATTAAATTATAGCGTTCCCAAAATACATTGCTACATGTTTCTGTTTTTGGTAGACTCAGAATTTTAACAATTTTATTTCTTGACATTCTTTCAAATAAAACCATTGCGTTATTAAAACAAAAAATAGACATGAAACAAGATGGCCATGAACACTGGTATCGCCATAACATAAACATATAGCATTTGTTTTATTGCAATACAATCGAAAGCAATGCTTTAAATTGTGAGGTATAACGTTTGAAAATAAGAAGGCTGTGAAAAATAACAAAAACAAACAATCGCCAACATGTTACACCAATTTTAGTTGTGTTTGGTATTTCGACGGCGCAGTGCCGATTTTTGTTAAACCAGCTATAAAATATATTAATAGGCATAAACTGTAAGTACACTTCAAATTTATTCGTAACTAACTTCATTTTTAGGGCCTATGGCGTAATTTTTGTAAAATTACACATAAGCATACAGATATTTGAAAACATTTTGATATATTTTAAGGTATAAATTGAAATTTATTTGTATAAACTCGAGATCTTCATTAGACGTAAAGTGAGTGATATAAAAAATGCAAAATTGTTGAATAAAATGGGTAAATTAACTTTATAATCAACAGAAGCAAACTTTATATTTACAATAACTTCAAATGTTTGTGTTTGCTTTGTAATAAAATAATAATAAGATAATCAGTGATCAGCAATTTCCAATGGTTCATACACTTTACTTGTTTGTATAAATAAATAATATCTATAGGTACATGGAAGTTACAGGTATAGGAATCCGTACATAAAAGAGAGAAAATCAATTGGACGTAACTTTAATTACAAAATGCCGGCGCGAATGTATCCAACGCGTGCAGGTGCACACGCGTCAAGTCCTTACGTTTCAGCTTGGCCATCAAGCGATCGGAGCATGTACCACACATTTATAAATGTGCATCAGGTGCAAAACGCGCATCGTTCGCTGTTGTATTATTAACGCCGTAAAAGAGTCTCGATAAATCGTTAATCAGCGCAGCGCGCCTTGTAAAATATTCACAAGAAGTTTTATTTGCAATCTATCTGGTACTAGCCATGCACCTCTTCCACCTCTTCGGCCAATGTAATAGAAACAGTAATGTGAATTCGCGTTGCATTTGTATGCCATAGTCAAGGCTTTTTACGGTTGTCATGGCTACTTAATTGCGCTATAGTACAAAATACTCGATTTTTAATTAGTCAGTCGTGCAGTGGTCAGCGGCTGTGCGATCGCCGATGTGGGGGCGGCGGCGTGGACTCAACCTCAACGGTTGGAGCCATGAAAAAAGGTTTCGTGCATTGGGGGCCTCGACTAAATTGAACGGAATCCAATAATTCGCTCTCTGAGCTATTTCGTCAGAGAGGCAGTGCGCCAGCCGGTCAAACTACTCGTCGGTAGTTTTAGCTCCGCGACTGCATTTGATCTATTTTGCTTCACTTGGTTTGAAAATGTTTCAATTTTTTTTGGTTACTCCTAACCGTCATTTTTACCCAGTTCCATAATTTTTAATTACGATTAGTAATTATTTGCCAATGTGTCTGAATCATTTCAAAAGTCTTTTTTTTATTAAACAGTGTATGTTACCATCACTATCAAAGTGCGTGCGTTTTTAAAACCAACATCC
This sequence comes from Atheta pasadenae, assembly GCA_030264155.1. Classification (NCBI taxonomy): domain Eukaryota; kingdom Metazoa; phylum Arthropoda; class Insecta; order Coleoptera; family Staphylinidae; genus Atheta; species Atheta pasadenae. Next base: position 50,944 of record JARJDS010004230.1, read on the forward strand.
GGTTAGTTGGTGAGCCCGTCGGCGGTGGCAGCGCGCACGGAAAACATGCGAAAAACAAAATGGCTGGTGCCACGAAGAGAAAAGCTTTTGCTGTGTGCATCCGCCGGTTTGTGCACGCTCGGCAAGTTGGAGGCCGGCACACCGCACTCGCAGTTCCGGCCGTTCGGAGTCGTGCTTTTGAGCTGTCCGTATCTAATTAGTGTTGGCCGGTTTTCCTCTTTAGCCGTTGCGCCTCTTTTCTCTACAAAACCTATTTGCGTTATCCCCACACTTCTTTATTTCCCATAATTCTCTTCTATACAGTGTCGTAATATTGTGTCTTTCATTGATTCGACAAGAATGGTTGTAATGAATCTTTTACGCGAAATAGGGATTTGTTCAAATTGATGTATGGCCCTGTAAGCGGCGACAGTTCTAAACGATACGTTTGCTCTTTTTGTTCAAACAGTAATTTGCGGATATAAGATACCAAGCCCATATTGCATACGTGTTCGTGTTAGGCGGCGATAGACACGGACAAAACGAGTACCGTAGCTTTTTAGACTAATTGAAGCCATTTCGTTTGACGATGCCCAAGCTTTGCCATCGGCAAACAGAGACAAGCGTGCCTGCGAACGCCACAGCGTCTAGTTTAATAATAGCTTTTAGCTTTTACCTTATTCAGCTGAACAAGGACACACAATTATCTTTAGGTTGATTTATATTTACTTTGACTCACTTCAATTTTTTTTAAGCTCTAAACACACCTAAAAATTAGTATTTGAAATAAGATATATCTCAAATATACTAAACAACTAAAATATAGGTGGCGCTGTGGTAACTGTTATGTTGGTTGCATACAGTTCAAGCTTTAGCATTGAGCTGTTTTTGTACGTAAAGTTGCCTACAATAAAATTGTTGTGGTATCATCTCATAAAACTTAATATTCTTGTAAGTAAAAATTAAAATTTAAAAGCTCGAAAGCTTTGAACAATACCTAACAGTAGAAGCATGTTAATGTCCCATGTGGCTAGTAAGCTTCATCATTGATTGTGCATAGCACAGATTATACAACGCAGTTGCAATTGTGCATTCCGTTGTGTGTATAGTCATTTGTGGCACATAAAAGCAACAACTAGCAACAATTGTATCCACGTGATGACGTCACAACAATCAAAACACTTAAAAAAATAAAGTTTTACTAATTATCGTTGTTTTATAATTAATTTCAAATTAAATTTAAGATAATTATTTATTAAGCGTACAAGACAAACTAAAAGTATTAATATAAAAGCACTAATTATAAAAGCGTCTTACCTTTAAGGATGCTTTTTTGCAGGATTGTAGGTATAGGTTATAAAAGCAATAAAACACAAATTAATAAGCAAAATAGCAAAAAAAACAAAAGCAAAACATCTAAAAGCAAGGAAAACATGGGAATAGGTTTACTTTATTAATATTTTTTTGTTTATTTGTATAAACACACCGAAATGTGTGATTTGGTAAACAAAAGCGTGAATACACAAAAGCAACAACAAAAAAACTATGAAAGCATTGGTAAAGTGTTCTAACAAATACTAAAAGCCAACAACGCATTATCAAAAAATGTAATTTAAATATTTTAAATCATATGATCGTTGATAAACGCAACAAAAACAAGCAGAGTTTATTTATATAAAACAGGATTTGGACAGGAATGCATTATATGTAAAATAAGCAGCCATTTCTATAAGCAGGAATAATAATATAAAGCTTTTTCGATCATTTCGTAAACGCAATGTTTTTGAAATGTTTTTAAAATAATTTGCAATGGTTTGATAATTATTCACATTTACCATGGTTTGTTTTCTTTATTTGTTAGTATTTGTTATTTCCAGCCATCCAGCTCTTGCCTTTCAACACTTTCAACCCTTTTGTGTCTTGTTGATCCTTGTTGCTCGTATGAAGGGATCGACGTTGGTTCCTCCAAATGAAAAGCTTAGTACGTTCTGACCTTCGTCACTAGATGTCGGTTAGATTTCGTCCTGTCGCTACGCGCTCGTAGTGTAACAAAAAATAATATTATAATCAAATAATGAAACAAAATAATAACGTTGGCATGCATTGTGATAGTGCTCGGTTACGAAAAAAGTTATTTATTTTATTTATTATCATATTACAAATGTTTTTGAGGCAAACACGACCATGCGTATTGTGGACAACGAAAACGAGTTGCCTAAATATTTGTGTATTTGCTTTGCGTCGAATGAAATGGGCATTATACCTCTATCTTGTTACACACGGTCCGAAACATCTGATTTTTTTTGTTGTTGTTGATGTGTTCCATATTTGACGTAACAAAAAATTTGTTACGTGCATTTTCTGTGATGACTTTGAAGGGAAACTGAAACAAAAATAAGAAAAAAAATTATAGATATAAAAAAAAATAAGGGTTGGATTGTTATCTTTTTAATTTTTTTTTTTAATTTTGGTTAGGTTTGGTTTGGTTTGGTAATTTGTAAATTGTAAGAGTCAAAACATAAATGTCGTATGCGAGTAACATTGACTCTATCTGTCTTTCTTTTGCTTCTCTGCTTCTGGTGGGTTTGTACATTGTACGACGACGCATGCGTTTTTAGCCAGGAAAACCAGGCAGGCAGGGGCAGGCGTCCCTAACGATCGAAGCGGCGGCGACGGCAATGTGTCTACCCGCCGACGCTGTGGCGAGTGCGCAAGATTGCGAAGAAAAATGCGCTCTACCCGGACAACTCTGTGGTACAGTCGCGCAATAAGTGCGTAAAGTGCACTAAGAAATCTTTTTTTTATCTTAAATTTTTTTTCTTAGCAATTTTTTATCAACAGATTTTTGTTTTTTTTAAATTTATCTTTTGTTTTTCTCCAATGCAACTTGTTTGTATGGTATAGTTTGGTATTGTTTGTGTTTTGTTTAACTAATGTAACTAAATTTTAGGATTTGATTAATTAATGAAACAAAAATCAAGTAGGCCTGGAACAGATTTTAATTAAATCCTAAGTAACATTTTGAGTAGAAACATGTGAGTGTCATGTGACTTTTAGTCCAGATGACTCGGATTTTTAGCGTAAGGATAATCTGTTGCATTTTACTTTGTTGAATGCGTTGGGTATTACGGAATGCCGAGAGCTTGGTCGGCAACAAAAACGCATTTTGTCGTTGGCGTGGCGCGTCGAGTCGACCAGAAAAGCTTTCCCGCTCGCGCATCCAGGCGAAATGCAGCGAAAGCTTTCGCCATCGTGGCGTAGATTTGTCCTTCCGCGCGCGGCGCGCTCATAGAGTGCGACGGGTTTTCACCCAAGCGCCGGTTGAAACAAAGGAAAAATTAGTTGGGAACTAACGCAAGTGTGCACCACGCTCGGCGCGGTGTGGTGGATTCCGGCGACAAAATAGGGGTTGTGCAATTCGTGCTATAGCGCGGAGCGACGTCGGCAAATATCCTGAAAACAGTGAATTCTGGCATGCGGTGTACATGTGCGTGTGCACTAAAGTGACCGAAACCTGGTGTGTCTGGTGTGTCGTAGGCTTTCGCTTGCAATAGGAAAGTAGGAAAGGCACTCCCGAATAGGCGAGACGAGAGACGGGACCACATTCGTAGGCAATTCGCAGCTACGGCCTGGATGAAATTACTCCACCACATCGCCGCTACCATGCTCCGATGCATACGCACACAGAGTGTACGATGAGCATGGGTGTTCGCACACGCATGCATCGGAAGCGAGTATTATCCGCTCGCTTCTTGTTCTCGTCGCTAATGCTCGCGCTGTGTTGGCAAAATGTCCACGGAATTTCTATACAAATAGGTTTGGATAGAGTGTGACGCTTGTATAGTGCCAAACTAATCAAAATTGGCGTTACATAAAAATAAACCCTAACCTAAAAGCCACATTCTTTGCATGAACACAAACGAATTCCAAATCAAACACTTTTGCATCTGGGAATAAGAGTAAACTTCCTTTGTTTTTTATTTAAAAAACAATTGCATATCCATATGATAATATCAAGTTTTGTCTCTTCAAACTTTTGTTTCCTACAAAAATTTCTCCAAATAAATAAAACAAAACAAAAGAAAACCTTTTGTATCTAGTTGCAGTAAACAACTTTCTTTCTAGAAATTCTCCAAATAAACATAACAAACAAAAGAGTTACTCATTTATTTTGAAATAAACAAAAGTTGTTTTTATTAAGTATCGGTAATTTTGAATTAGACATATGAATGTATAGGCGTTGTAAGGACATAAAAACCCCGACTTTATAAAAGCCATCCAATTATGTACAATTGTTTGCGCTAGGTAAGCTTTACTCCTGTAGTCCTGCGTTCCCGACACTTTGAGCCGACGTTTACGAATGAGCATGTATTCTCTGTAATGTACATTGCACATGAGCGCCGCAAACAACGCACACAGTCGCAGACAATGCGATTGTCTTCTTTCAGCAGTTGCCTAAGCGGCGTCGAGCAAATGAAATGCGTTAAAGAGAAACGCTGAATAATTAATCGCGTTTATTTTTAATTGTTCAATGTAAATTTACTCAGATATCTTTTCAATTGTTTCCACCAGATTAGATTATGTTACATAATTAAAAAAAAGAGGTTAAGTTTTGTTTTTTCTTTTCAAAGTCTTTAGTTCTGTTTCGACTTTGACTACGAAAAAGATGGCGTTAGTTCAGATTTCTGTATAAATACATAGTAATTTTGTGTGTCCTGGTAAAGTTTTGTGGAGGCGGGGGATCGCCCCAAAAGGTCTTTGGTTGCTATGACGATTCGTGATTTATAACATGCCATTTTGCCCCCCAGGAACCGCTGACCCTTGATCCCTAAAGTTAGAAATTTTTCTTTTCTCCGTCTGCCCCTTCAACTACAGCACGTAAGGAAAATACGGAATTTAAGCACAAAGGGTGCCTACATAATCCTTATACTTGATTAATGGCAGCCGAAAGTAATTGCTATTCCTTTTTGTTTGTTAGGGTTTGTACTATTCATACACAAGGTGTTTGCAATTTAACGCGCACTTTTGTTTTTATTATTGAATAAAATCCTAGTTTACTAAAATTTAATAATTAATCTTTAAACTCCTTAAGGAAATTCTAACGTAAACAAAGAAAAACAAAGCAAATTGTAAGGGTTGCTAGTGTAAAAATACAATTGAAAAAAAATTGTTGGTAACACCATGTATAGTAAAGCGAAAAAGGGTTAATTGGATTTGCTATGCGGAGTGTACAGCAAGTGGTAAGATGAAAGATGAGGCAAAGAGGGAGCATAGCACATGTTGGTTGAGAGGGTGTGCGGTGTAAGGCGAGCGCGGGGTGGTTGTCGGGTTTGAGTTCGCCGAAGAGAGCCCATCAGCGTTAATATTCGAGGGTGTCGTTTCCCTGTATGTGTGTGTGTGTCGGGTAGGGACTAAGACCGCAACCCTCCCTTGTCCTTTCCTTTCGTCCTCCGCTCTTACGTCGGAGCAAACGGAATGCGACTCCCACTCTTAACGGCGATGGCGGCGGCTGGCGCTGATCAATACAGCTACGAGCCAGGAGCTTCTGCAAGATTTTTAGCTTAGGTTGGCCGGGCCGCGACGCCCCAACGCCGCCGGAGAAACCACTCCTTATTGCCTCCGCTTCTGCCAAGTGAAGGAGCAAGCGGCGCCCGGGCGACGGCGGCGGTGACGGGCTTGCGATATCGAGTCCTCTTCGCCTTCATACACACACACACTTTCACATTCCGCGTTCTGCTCCAGGCTATTACGCTGCCTCCTTCTCCCCCTCTTCTCGCTGTGCAATTAATGCGCGACGAGTTTGCCAACGAAGACCCTGCGTTCGCGACGACATACGATGATGGGGGGAGCAAGTAGAATGCAAATTAAAACTCTGCCCTATATCAATTTTTTTTCTCTTTAAAAAAATAACTTGTTTAACAACTGATTTCTTACGTTGTTTACAAATTTAGGAACCATAAACAGTTTTTGTTTGTCGTTCAAAACATTAATCGTGAATCGTTAGTGTTTAGTTTGTTGTTGTATTGTAAACAAAAACAAAAGAAAACTAAGAAACGAAAAACAAAACAAAAAAATCTAGATTGCGGCGTGAAGTCTGGCATGTGGCCACCACGCGTGCCTGAGTGTGAAGCCCGCCGCGCGTTTTTAAAGCTGCGGTATCCATTCGGTCTCTGCGGTTCTTCTTCTGCACACGCTTTTTCTGCTCTCCATTGATAACCGCGTATATACACCCACATGCAAACCACCAGCAACACACACACGTTCACACACAAACATCACGTTGTCGGTGGCGGCGCACTCTTTGTAACGCTCCTTTTTACTTTCTTTTGTTTTTAGAGCACGCGCGCCGGTTTTCCTTTTCATCGCGCTCTCATATCCGCACCGCTTTTACTCTGCTCCACTCACACAAACGAACGTGCGTTAATGAGTCATCATTAACGCATTTAATGGAAACGTTTTTATTCATATCGCATTGTCCGTGCTTTATTTTCCAATATAACCTCTCTATAAATTGTAACTTTGATGAAAAATCATTAAAAATGCCATGCGGGTTTAGGGAATGAATTTTTGTTTTTATATACCAATGAGGTAATTATTAAATAAAATACACACCACATTTTATTATTATTTCATCGATGCCCGGTAATTTGTTGACATTGCATTAGCAATTAAATTATTAAACAAATTGTTCGTTTTTCGTCAATAAATAAATATTTTTCACGCGCATTAATTAAAAAAAAAGCACAGCGCTCACCGCGTATTTGTCAATATTTATTCGTTATTTTGTTAATAATTGGTTAATTTTATTTAATTATTTAAACATTGTATAAATAACAAATGAGGTAACATATTTAGAACTATATTTTGCAATTAATTTATAAAGTATTAGTTTACATATGCGAGGAAACAAAAACCTCTTTCATCGTTTCAGTAAAAGCTCTTTGGATAGCTAGGACTATAAGCTATCTACTCGTACTAGAGATGCGAAACGTTACTACAGACCGCCGCCGCAATCCTAATAATAGTTGCGAAATGCTAGACATATTTCAGAGCAAAGTGTGTGCGGTTCGACGAAACTAAATTGGAAACTGGCAGAAACTGTGCACCGCGTATGGTGTGAGGGGAGTTTGATTCTCCCGGTTCCCCAGGTTCCCCAGGAGGAGTCTTGTTCCATGTTTGAGCCGCAGGCACTGGGAGCGGCATCGCAGAAAGCGTTGATATCGGCGCGGAATAGTGCGGTCTGCGGAAAGCTTCGAGGTAACAGCCGGAGCGCCAGTCGAAGCAAACGCCATAAAGTTAGATCAACTTATATGCCCGCCCCGGCTAGAAACCTTACTCCCTTTACCCGCCGTCCCACCGCCACTACCACCGCCTTCGGATAACGATGGCGTATATATCGTATACGTAATTCTATAGGTTTCGGTTTTCGGCTTTTCGGAGTCGCGCCAGCGACCGACTCGAAGGATAATAAACGAGTTCCTAACATTCTGCTTTTATTGTTCTCATCCATTAATTTTGAATTATGCATGTGTGCGGAGGCAGCCACCGCCCATACTAAAACTACTCTTATCGCGGGCGGGCACAACGTAAAACCTCTCTCAGAACTTATACTCTAAGCTTAACATCTATAATGAGTGTTTTAAAACTCATTGGTGTAGACAAATTTATTAACGTTAAATTTGTATGTTGGGTTGCCTACTCTAGCCTTCTCAAATCCTAACCTAATTTAAATATTTTAAAGTGAATAAATAGTTTTTAGTTTGTAGTGGGCAGTGGTTTCTAACTATTATATATTATAAACCCTTATATGACTAGAAATATTATTATATTAAACATAAGCGCTACGGGCGATGGCGATGAATAAACGCGCGTCTAACTCATTAGATTCAATGCGCGAACATTTTACAACTTGTGCTTTCATATCAGAGAGCTTGAACGGCAACAGAGCTAGCAATGTTTGTGTGGCATCTCTGTTTAGCATAGTATTTCATCTAAAATTTTAACTTCCAGCAAGGACTAACGCAGCATTTGAAGTAATAAGTTTCGTATTGCGCCGAATGATTCATTACAAGCCATTCGTTATGATATTAATAGTTTTCGTTTGTCGCCTACTACGTTTCGTAAAGCAATCACAAAAAAAACAAACGAGCAACGACTGCGCAAGAGGATAAAAGTTGTTGCTCGTTTGTTTTTTTCTGTTTTGAGTGTGTAGATGGTTCAACGAAGCACGAATAAGTTGTTTAATTATTGCGCGCAAAGGCGTCTAATTAAAAGTAATTATCGTATGGCTTGAGTTTTGCTTCAGGATGTTCAACTGAAGTTGTACTGAAAGGAACTAATCATCGAATTCAAAACAAGTGTTCATTAAGGTTTTCTAACGAGTGTGTTTGTTTGAATATGTTTGTAGTTAATTTTATATAAAAGTTCGAAATTAAATTTTTTTGAGGTATTTTTTGTGAAATTATTGTAGAATAGTTGAATGTACGTAACGCACATTAATTCACGTCAAAGTACGCACATTTTTCGACAGTGGTGGCGGCAGCGTGGGTTGGTTTTGGCTTTGATAGTTTTTCCACCCCGCATCGCTCACCCTCCCTCTGGCGGAGAACGTTTAGATCTGTTTGAGTAGGAAAAACGTACCGCGAGCATGCGGCGCCCGGCCCCCACCTTCGCACATTGCTGCCGCCGCTGCTGCTGCTGCCCGGTGGCGGTGGTGCTCGGGCCGATTTTTCCAGATTCGAGCCAGCTCTCGCTCCATGAGCACATACTGGAATGCTGGTGCAGAGCTGTACAAGAGCACTGACGACTGAAGCACCACACAGCCTTTATCCGCTACGTTTTTAGGGTTGAATTTGCAATGGACGGGCGGTGCGACGTGCGTCCTTAATGCCGTTTTCCAGCTGGGTTTTCCTGTGTTGAGTGTGTGTTGTTTGTGTGTGTGGGAGAAGCCATTTTGCTCGTCCAAGGATCGATTCGCAGGTTTCGTCCGTTTTGTCCGCTGCGCTCTCGTTTCGGGCAAGGGCCCCACGCAAAACAGCACGCGCATGCTGTATTTATATCTCTTTTTGTCTTATCGCGCGCGCTCTCCTTCGTCGTTCCCTTTGCGCGCTTCCTCTTCGTGCGCGCTTTGCGCCTCATCCTAGAACGCGTACGTGCCCTGTGGACGACGCGCTCTCCCTCTCCCATCTTTGAGGGCACACACTGTGTACTGTACGTGCGGTCCTGTCGTTCTCCCCTCTTCCTTATTTTTTATGTTGGTGCGCTCTCTTCCACATGCGCACCAGCCGGCAACTTGAGAGCGGTTGACGTCCCTCCTCCTTGCGCCTCGTTCCCCAAGGTGCCACCGCCCCGCACCACACCGCAGCTTGTCTGTAGTAGTTCGGTGTATGGGGAGAGCCACCCCGCATGAAACATGCATGTTCCCAGGTTCGTCTGACACATGTTTTTTCCTATTGCGCGGGCTATCTCTCCCTACATTTCGGTGGCGGTGCCGTTACCCGTAGGTCGGATTACGTCGGGACCACCACATCGGCCTCTCCCTCGTCCTCTTTGCACCTCTGTGCTGCATTTGGGAATCGAAAGAGAGGAAAGGAGCGACGCGGTGGTTTCATTACGCCATGCAAATTCGACGAAATTCGGTGCCTACTGCCCACCCTGTTTATGCAAAAGTCTAGGACTAGCCGTGGAAGACTATTCCACATTTTTATTTCCACCCCTTGCGTTTATTATTATTATTATCATCATCAACACGAGTTGAATTAGTTGGAAAAACTTTGATAACGGTCCATGTCAACTACATTCAATAAAATTTTGAAAACTTGTTTTTCAATTGTTTGTTTTTTTCTGGTTATGCTTAGTAGGCTTTGCATTGGTAAGATTGTTTTGCATATTTTTGTATAATGCCAATTTTTGTGTCGCGGTCTTTTTCGAATTCTGCGTTGGCATTAAAAGCTGTCGCGCAGACAAAAACAACGCCCGAAAATACAAAAACATGGTTTGGCATGGTGCGGCAACAACCCCTTTCATCATCAACGTCATTTTTGATGATATGCTGATGCCCCGATACGCTAAAAAAGCGCAAATAACGCACGCGAAAAAAGCGGAATTAACAAACTCACAAAGATAATTTTTAATTCGCCCACGTACAGCGCGAGCTTTTGCGAAACAAAACCAATTCGAAAGAACAAGAACGATAAAAGCAAGTATCGCTTCAGTACAACTTCAAACAGTACAAATCCAATTTGCACATTTCACATCGTACGAAATCTAAAACAACAACGCGAAATAAAAGAAAGAAACAAACAAACACACTTTGTGCACTTTCGTAGCAGCAAACAAAAGAAACACGGTCGGGTATTAGGTAATCAAAAATATAAAAATCAAGTCACCCGCGTCCAAACAATTATTCCATTGTTTGTATACTGTTTTTGTGTGTTTGTTTGATATAAAGCAAAAATTTTCAGTGTCAATCTATATTATGTGTAGCGTATGCGCCACGCTCACTGTTTACTGTAGTTTCGTATCGTTCTGTGTGCGCGCGGTTTTTTTTTCACACTTTTCCTCTCCATTTTTTTCCGCGAGCATTGTGTGTTGTGCAGATTCGTCGTGTGTATAGGACGCCAACGTCCGAGCGCAGGTTCGCGAACGCCGAACTTGAAACATGCGCGCGCGATGCATTCGGAATCGCAAAAAAAACGCAGCAATGTTCGACGCTTTCCACACGCTCACCACGTCGAGGCCGAAGCATCTATAGAGCTGGTACGAGCAAGGGGTATGTGTGAAAGTGTGAGCGTTCCCGTTCGGAAAAAATGTCAAGGTCGGATCGATTAATAACTTATGAATGGGACGAGAGCGCCGCGTTCACACTCGCTCTCATCGTAGTCGCTTATTTTGCTCTTGCATTCTGCAATCCGATTTAATCGGGTTCAAAGAACTGACAATATGACCAATACTACATTTCCTATATAAAGGTAACTATTATTTTATTTTCAATTTTTTGCTTTAAACATTCCTAAATATTCTTGTTGTTGTTTGATAACAACTTAAGTTATTTTTAGGTTAAATCTTAAATATTTTGAGGTTAAAATTGTTTTAACGTGTATGTAAATTCTAAAGTACAATTTTGTTTTGATGTACGAGTGTGTATTTGGTCTCGCAATCGTTTGATGGAATGGTGGTGCAAAACCGATCAGACCGATCAAACCTATTCCTAGGCCGGCCATGGGCACCAGTGTGTTCTGGTGGAGTCGTCGGTCATCAGCGTACCGGAAAATTTATGATTTATGTACGGGACGCGCGAGCACGCCGCGTAAAAATCATCATCATCGACAACGACGCGTCGCATCGCATCGTTTGGCGGACGCGAGAAACGTGAGAGGAAAGTGTGAGGCAGCTGGCGGTGGTGCAAAAAAACTGATAGGCTATTAGTGCCCCGAAACGTCAGCGGCACGTACTTTTGTGCATTTATAATGACGCGTCGATTTTGCATACCCTGGTCAACTCTACTCCATAGAAAATGCTAGTAGATGAATTAATGCAGTTTTTTTCTAGTTTTTAATTTGTAATACATACAGGGTGTTTTATTTACCACCCTCAACTGCCCACAAAGTAATAATAGTTGTTTTGCATTTGAATTTTTAACTAATTCCTTATTTCGTCTTTTCTTAAGGGTGTAATTAGTTATTAAAAATTTTAACGTTAAAATTTTTTAAGTTTAGATATTCTATAATACTACCCTTACATTTTTTAAATTTTTAATGTGATTTAGACAAAATTACAGACAAAAACTCCTTCATTATCGTCGTAGACATTCGTCGCCGCCGCTCGGCTCTATGGCGAACGGCAGTGTTCATTATTGATCAGCGCCGCGTGTCGGAGAACCGCCGTCGCGTATGTGCCCTTATCCTCTCTTGCGTGAGCGTCGCGACGCCCATCAGACCCGCTCCGGGAGAGCGTCCATTTTGTTCTGACTAGCTTTATTTCAATGCCACAAGCACTGCACCAAAAATTTAAAAAAACTATAATTTTTTTAAAAAAATATTAAAAAAAATTAACTAAAAAATATTTAAAAAAATTACAAGATCATTAATTTAAGGTTTTGTTTAATTTTTGTAGTTTTAAGTATTACTATACTTAGTATTAGCTTGTTGCTACTTTAATGTTTCGTTGCCACAACTCTTGTTTGTTCTTTAGGTGTTGGGTTATTTTGTTATTCGGCAAAATTAACTTGGCACACAATGCACAAGTGTGCGTACACTTTCCGGCTCCCGCGCGCGTTGTATATTTATGCAAAAAACGTAAACAACGTGATTATTATTTTTTACCTTTCCGTCTTTTTCAAGCACATTAAAATGTTTTGTTTGTTTTGTTTCTTCCAGGACTATAAACACAAACAGCACCAACACCTCCGATGAAGAAACAACATTACCACAAACTTGTTAAACAGGTATTTTTGAAATATTCATTTATTACTTTTAACATTAAATTTTAATCTCGTCTTACTTTACAACACTGCTATGATAAAAAAACAAAATCAATGTTTTGTTTTTTGGTTCTGAAGAAAAACAAAACAAATTTTGTTTGTCATCACAAGCCTACTAGAAATTATTGTTTATGTCCAAAATAAGAAATGTTCAGTTTTTTTAATTAATAATACATACCTAGGTAATTAATATAACCCATTGCTAGAAATATCTATTTCCTGTATTTATTGATGTGGTACTTATATTTATATTCGCACAATATTAATTATTATTTTAGCACATTGTGACATAATTTTCAATTTCACCAATTGACACCATTAACAAACGATCACTTTCTCTTTTATTATTTTGTTCATTCAACACATTTTATACACAATTTCACAATATATTGCACAAGTTGATTATTAAAATAAATCGCGCGAATAAAACGCGACACGTACGCGATTATTGCAATAATTTCCCTGTAATATTTATTTATTATTAATTTATTAATATTTAATTTATTTCCCAGAACGATTTTACCACGCACGCATCAACTCAATCGCGGAACGCACAATTCGGGATGCTCAACTTTTTCAATTTGTACATTTTGTAAATTGAATTGGTCAAGATCGCTCTCGCGGCGCTACTGATTTCAAGTCGCGCTGATCATTTCTTCACCAACGTCTTCCCTCACTTCGACCAATTTTGTCTGAGTAGTTTTTTTATTCATCTATATGTGTAAAGGTATGTTACGGCGAGGAGATTGAATTGGAAGAGATAACCGGTTCTTAAGCTTTTCACATCTCTTTCTTTTTCTTCGAGAACCCGTGCATGCATTATACCGCTGGTCACTTGCGTGTCCGGCTATTAAAGGGTGAATTATTTGGGGAAGTCGTTTTTTATGTTTGGTATTAAAATATGCGCGACTTTGTGTACCAAAAGGATGACCGTGTGAATCTTACACAGGTTGATTCATCTCTCACTTTGCTAGATTTTCATTTCAAAAGAGGTTAGTGAGAGATGAACACTTTTTATATGCAGATTTTTGATTAGTATTTAAAATTATTCAATACGCGAGCTTTCTTCGCGACAAGAACGGTTACACCGTTGAATTATACGCGGGTTTTGTTATTGAGATTTTTAGATTTCTTTCAAAATATTTCTCACGGTTTTAATTTTTGTCATGACCGACATAACCAATATTGTAGCTACGTATAGGTTATGTTAGGCTAATGATCAAAGCTGATAATTGCGTTTTGGGAGTAAAAATATTAAATTTCTGAAGTTCTTACATAATGAACGTTATATCGACTTTGGTGGTTTATTCCTGCGAGTGTGTATGTGTGCGCGGGAGCTTTTAGATCCTCCGCGTGCAAATAGAAAGGTTCATTCCCGAGACAATACATAATATCGCATAGAAAAGCCCTTTTCACTTTGGGTCGGTCGCGTTCGCCCGGTCGAGGATTCGACGCTTGGGTTCGATATATATTTTACACGATAGCAGAGTATAGACGCGAAGACCCCATCTATTCCCATACAGCTATATCTATATAGTGTGTACATTATTTATGTATTTAATTTTCCTTTATGTGCGCCGGCCCCGGGTTCCGAAGTACATCAGCGGAATTCACAAAGTTTTAATTATCAAGGCATAGAATTTCGTACCCGGCGCTTAAAATGCCAACGCCGAAGGAAGAGGAAAGGAAGCAACACAGCGAGTTGTGTGAAGTAAGAGAGGTGAGACAAGCGGAAAGGGGGCGAAGGACGAAGAGGTTTAGTAGGAGTTTGTTGGAGAACGTTGTCGGAGGAAGAGGTTGCCGTTGAAAAGGGTGGCCCGATAAAATTCTCTTCTCGACTATCGTGGGTTTGGTGCGCGCCAAAGTACGTTGGCCATCCTTCTCGACGTTGTCTTCCTTATCCATCTTGCTTCTTTGCGTTGCACGTCCAATATCTCCGCAGCACAAAGGGACCGAGCGCGCGGTTACATTGGTAAAGCAAAAGGACTTTGCTTCCCATTCCCATCTCTACATCTCTAGTCTTTGCACCGTTGTGTTAGAGAGAATGTACTGTGGGTGGTAGGGTAATTGACGAAGGTGTGAGTTTGGTTGCATAGTTACTGCAAGATGTATACGGTCTCGGCTATTCTCTGCAGAGCAGAAGGAGTTAGCTATCAACGATGCGCTACTAACAACATCAAACATCTACATCTTCATTTTACAGACTTTAGATAAAACTGTATACAGTATGTTTAGTAAATTTAACAAAAAACTTTAAAAATTTGAAAGATTCAAAGTTGAACTAAATGTTTTTTTGTGAGTGATAAGGTTTAGATTTTATATAGTTAAAATTTAGGGTGCAAATACCACCCCTCTAAGTTTGAGAGTTTGCTAAATCACCCTCCTTTATAGTGACGGTTTGGTTTGTTCTCTTTAGATTCGTATGGGCTGTCACGCTCATACGAACAAGAACATTGCACAAGCCAAAGTCGCCATCAAACATCCCTCATCCCTTCATTCGCATTGCCTTATCTACTACCCCCAAACGCCATGCTTCCTATGCTCGCAACAACGCTAAAATTAATTATGCACATACTATGCATGGAATTAAATAAGCAATATCAATGTAAAATTGTTTTAATGGAACGAAATGATGTGAAATAACAAGAAATGTTATTTCACCGATATGTGTATTTTCGTTGAATCCAATGCCCGAGACGAGGAATATTCTCAGGTTGAAACGCCAACGTTAATTATAAAACAAACCATTAAGGAGCGAAAAGAAGGAGCAGGAAAGAAAATTCAATTTGAACGTAATTTTAAACATAATTAAGCCCAAGCCAGGAGAGCTTGACGCCATTAGGCAAAAACGACTAAATGAGAAAACTGGCCAAGAGCAGACGCAGGAGGAAAAGCAGAAAGAAACGACTTTAACCGCAGTGGAACTAAAATTAAACACGGGCAAGCAACTCGACCGAGTAATAATTTAAGTATATACATTGTGCCTAAGCTGGAAGCACAAACGTCAACGTTGCAGCAACCAACGCCATGCAGAAACTTTGCTGTATGAGTTGAACGTTGAAAGATAATTTCCGTGCTCTCCGAATCTATCTCTATCTGGCGCTTAGTCGTCTAACTGGTTCCTCCAGATACTTGCAGAATATGCAGATATATACCCACAGCCTCGGGGATCTGGATCTGCTCGCTCGAGCTTCGGCTCTAATGTAAGCAGTCCCTGAATAATTTAAACAAAACCTATTAAAACTAGGTCCATAATTCCATATTTCGGCAGGGCGCCGGCGCGTTCGCTGTTCGAAGAGAGAAAATAAACGCCGCGAAAACGAAGACGGCGGCGAAGGGCGCGTACAGACACACACCGCACTCATACGAAGCCACCGCCGATGGACAGCGTGCGAGCGTGGCTGCGACGAGCAAGCTAAAAGTCGATACGCGTCGGCAGCCGGCGCTCGCTCCATTGGTGGAGGCGCGGGTCACGTGCGAACGAACTGACTGTGGCGCGTCCACCACCCCCACGCCCACGACGACTTGACCAAAGATGTGCCAACTAAATTTTCGTTCTTAAATTGTCTTAATGTTCCTTTTTTTCTTTATGTTTTTATTTTAAAAAATGTACAAAGTTAGGTTAGGTTTTATTGTGTTCCAGGATCAAAGTGTGCCTCAGGTATATAAAGAAGGACGGTTGGCTTTGCACATGCATGAGAATAAAAAGGGTAGACACGTGATATCTAATTTAGACCCGACAAAAACTCACTCGGTTGCACAAACCGACCGCAAAGTTTGAGGTAGGTCAAGACCTGCGAGTGTGAGCCTGCCCCGGACGCTCGGGGTTTTTATTTTCACGGTCAATGTTTTTCTTCTGTTATATAAATTTTACGCAACCTTTCCCAACACGTTTTTGCGCGTCCACCAGCAATATATTCGCGCACCTTGTGTGCGCCGCACCGCTCAGCATAATTACAAATTTGTCAGCAGGTTCCGGCATTAAAAATAGCCGAAACGAGCAAAGTAAACACGCTTTTGCAGAGCGCTTCACCATTTTGACAGCGCACTGCTGGTGCTGGTGCCAGGCCAGGGTGTTTAATAAAATGGACGAAATCTGCGTGCCAGCGTGTGCGTACGGTATTAGCGTTTGCGTTCGTTCGCGTTGTGTTTGTTTGTTTGCTTATTTTCTGGCCGTTCGCGGCTTTTTCATTCCAATTCCGCGTTTCATTTCGTCCCGACGTGTGTGTTCTGTGCGCGATGGTGTGTTGTCGTGTGTGCCATCATGGTGGCGGCGCGGCGGCAGGCAGGCAGGTATGTGTAGTCGGGAGCGGCAGCGGCGGCTAGATGTGGGCGATGGCTTTGTGCGTGCGACCACGCCGCGTCGGCGATAGTCCGATAGATTTTCCCATAGAATTATGAATAAAGCATCGGAATGATAATTTTTCATCATCAAAATTGATTGATTACCGGGGGCCCGCCCGAGCCCACAGCTCGCTTGCAAACCACTCGCACCGCTCTCGCCCGATTCGGGGGGCGCCCCGTAATCCCGCAGTCCTTATATTTCACTTTAATCGCGCGCATTACCGTCGCTGACACTGACGTTTTAAACGCGCCCATATCGACGAACCAACTCTCCTACATATTTCTCTCTCCTCACGCCGTTCCACATTACATACCAAGTGTTTAGAAAACAATAAATCCAACCCTGCACTTTAAACCTTCCAATCTCCCAAAACATACCAAAAATAACCAAGAAAACACTACTAGTAACTAACCTTATTAATTACTTATTAATTTACAAACAAAAAAATTAAAATCTAGAACACTTTGTATATCAGAAAAACGTCCATCTCACACGCAAATCTGTTTGGTTGTTGGGTATTGCCAAACGCACGAAATTTGCAGAAAAAATGAAAATCAAACCATGGCATATCCGCTTCACGTTTGCGTTATGCGGAACGACACCAAACATAACGTTCTTAGATCAATCCATCAATCAACGCCCGGTTTTACGTGTACATACACTCAAACACAAACCGCGCGCACCGTCAATCACGATGTGCGCGCTTTCATTTACTTTTCACCGCGATGCGATGAGATGACTCCTCGCCGAGTAAACATTGCACGAAGCTCACACAGCACGAAGCCAATCTGCATCAGCGCACCATCGACGCATAAACAGAAAATAACTTACGTTAGCAAATGCGTGGCGTGTCGACGCAGGTTTCGGCCGCCATTTGCATCACTTGCACACTACTTTTTGTTGAAACCACACACACCTTCAGTTCGCAGCACGTGGCACCCACACATCCAACATCTTCGTTTTGGATTGGCATGTAACGCTAATCACGTTTTGCTGTGATTATTTTTCGTTGTGCACGTTGCAGCTGCGCGTAACAACACATCGATGTAGAAGAATGAAAAGATTCATTAATTGTACAGCGTTTTTTGTTATATATTGAGCTTGGGGATCGCATGGAGCTGTGTATTACCTGTTGGTTTGGTCTAGTGCTGCCGTCGTACTGGTCGCGACGAGCGTCCGCATAACACATTATAACAAGCCGATCATTGGTTCAGATTAGCCCTGGGCTCATTATCACCTCATTATAGAGAAGAGCGACAGTTCGATCATCTGTTATTGTCCAACCATAGTGGGCTGCGAAGTGGTGTATACGATGTGCATACGGACCAGAGTGTCGTATTGTCGTATGTATACGTCAATAATCGGTGTATAGTTTACCAGTCCGATTGTGTGAGTGTATCGATACGCCATGGCACAAACGTTGCCACCTCCAAACAAACACATACAGTGTGTATATTAGAAATTATTTGTGTTAACAAAACAAAAGGTTTAGGTTAAAATGTAAAGAAATGTCTTTTGTTTTTTTGTTGAATAAAATGCTTTGTTTTGTTAAAAACAAAACACTACAACGGTGATGTTGCAAATGTTATTCAGTAAAGCCCACCGCAGATTATGCAGCGCTTCATAATCATTGCTCGTCGGTCGCAATCGTCGAGATCTAACGTTTCTCCATCAATGCGCGTCGCAGGCTCTCGAGAACGCTGTGAAGAACAAGGGGCCGGATTGGGTGTGCACAAAATTGCACATGGACGCATGGCTTGGAGACGCAAGCCGCCATAAAGCGCTTCGTAATGAAGCCGGACGTGGCTGAATTGCGAAATGCATAAACGTCAGTTCTCACGGACACACGACGCGGCTTTGCGCTGCTGAAGCTAATGTTTCGAGAAATCCTTGGAGAGATAATTAAAGTCTGTCCCGCCAGTTCAGTCCAACCAGTATGTCTCTATGTTGACTAACGATGTCCCGCCGTCCGCCGCCGTTCAACGCAAACACGTCTGCAACGTTTGGAGCTGAAAGTAGGAGGAAAAGGACGCCGGTGTGCAGGAGTCTGACATGTAATAGCATGAGGTTTTACTAACAATTCTAACAAATAAGTTGGAATTAGTCGGAATCAGTCGACACGTGTCGGAGTTTTTAATGCTGAACAATCTGAATACACGCAATAGGTACATTTGTAGGTTGGGAAGTCTAACCGAAACCCTTTTAGGTTAGAATTTGGTTATGGGTTTTGTTGTGCGCTGGAAAAGTCATCAAGTTTATCTCTAGCTGCGTTGTAGGTCGTTTTGCTTATAATTATGCACAATAAACGTTTGAGGTTTGGTTCGGTCCAGAGTTTTTGAGTGTTCTGATTAGATGCAAGGATATTAAAACAGATACGGTCATTTGGGGACAAACCCTACGGATTTTGAACCCTTCGTTTGGAACAACTGCATTGGTAGCATCTTCTAACCGTTTTCAACCCGTACTTTAAATGTTGTGATTGTCACGATTGGTGACAATAAAGGCAAGTTGTGTTCCTCACAACCCTTAATAATAAAATCCACTGATAACGTTTTGATACTTTTGATATAGTAAAGTTTTTCTTTGGGCTGTTTTTTTTCGTTGGAAGTACACGTAATGTGTGGTTTTGCGAATTACGTTTCAGTAGGTTTCCGACCAATGTGCTGAATTCTTTTTGTACAAAGTGCATTTTTTGCGGGATTGCCTTTCCGCCGCGCGAGCCCAGCACGCACTCTCCTACAAAGAGAGAAAACGAATTCAACGGCAGAAGGGCGCCCGAAGAGAGGTTGAATTATTTTCGGCAGTCGATAGTTTCGGGCGCGCGGGCACGAAATATACGAATGATTGACGTAATGAACGCACACACACAGTTAATTAAATACCGCCGTCGGTCGGCTCGTCGGTTCCGCCATCGCCTCCCACCCGCCCCCTTGCTCTCACTCTTCGGCCACGGTACTTTCTGTTTTCCATTCTCCAATTTGGGACTTCACTCCCAGCACTCCGCCGCCACCACTGCCACCGCCACCGCCTCGACTGTCGATATACCTACCGAAAATGTTCGTTGGGCCATGCACAAAATGCGAGCAGAGAACCACATTTGAAAGCTTCGCTTTGCTGTTAATTCCGAATTCTACATTTTCACTCCTAAAAATTTGTTTAATTCATTGTGCATTGGATTCAAAGCATCGGCACATAAAATATCTAAGTCATAATGATTGATTTATTGTTTAGGTCATTGCCCAATTGTTAACATTATTTTTTTGTTTGGGATTTCCTGTAATTGGAAAACAATAGAGGAGGTGTGGTGTTTTTGCGTGTTTGGTTTTAGAAAACGCACGAGCGCGAAATTTCGATAATAAAATCTAAAAAGGAATCAATGATTGGATTACTTCATGCAGACACCCCCTTTCAATAAGCCGCGTGTTGATACACGTTCCGTATGTTAACGCATTGACCGCGTATGTCCAACCGAAGAGATGAGCAAAAAAATGATGATACAGAAAGCACACATCACGGATGAATATGTATACAAGAAAATTGAGTTTTAACAGCCATCAATCCACACACACACGCAAATCACTTTTTTTCTAATTTCGTGGTTATTTAACAACAAATTTTATTTTGTAACAAAATCACCTTGTCTTGTTTGACCAACAAAAAATGATCGTGATGTGTAAATAAAACGTTGATGTGACCAGTCAGCACTCCATTTTGTTGCTATAGCAGGTTTAGTGTCGAGTTTT
Organism: Atheta pasadenae; assembly: GCA_030264155.1. Taxonomy (NCBI): domain Eukaryota; kingdom Metazoa; phylum Arthropoda; class Insecta; order Coleoptera; family Staphylinidae; genus Atheta; species Atheta pasadenae. Next base: position 71,492 of record JARJDS010004230.1, read on the forward strand.
ACCACTTTCCGTTGCCAACTGGTTGATGCCTTTTCATTAATCCTACACCCAGGCTTTCGCACGAGGAAAATGCAATTTCGAAAACTAGCGGCACGTTAATAATGAAAAATAATGGTGTATCAGTCGCTCACACTTTGCGCGCGCCGGCTCCGGTGTTTATCATTAAATTTGATGGAAGGCCGGTCTAAGCGCTCAAGCAGTCGCCGATACACGCACCACCACGCGACAAGTTTGCCAACGGGATGCTGTCGCCGCCCACGCAGCGATTCACAAGTGTGCGGGTGGTCTATCACCAACAACAAGCTGAGAGTAAACGCGCCATTGTAAATATTTGGCCTTTTTGTCGCTTTGGGGGCATTAATCTCTGTCTTTGAAGATGCATTATGTATACTACAGGTTTAAAAATTCCATCATGTTTACGGCGTAATCGCGCCACCACCTCCACCACCCACAAAAGCACAAAACCTTACGACCCAAAACTATAGATTTATACATTCAGGTTAAGGTAACGTCTTTATAGGTTTAGGTTTTGTAGTAGGGTAACACCTGTATCTGGACACGGGACATTTGTATGCAATTTGTATGACAAGCGATTATGTAAGCCACATGATTATGTGACATGGCGTGTGCCGCGCACACACAAAGTGTTACACGGCACACGTTATTGCCACACAATAGATAACATTGTCGGTTTGTCGGCATTCTCGAATGGGCCGCATGGGCCGGACTGGGTCGTTCGGGGTGCACACGCTCAACTCTAATGTGTTGGGGGCATGTCTGTCTACCTGAGAGTAAGCAACTGCCAACAACTAACAACCAACCTGTCATACATACGAGTCATAAGAACAGGTAACGGCACGAGTTACCCGGCACGTATCAAATGCACCCTCCGATTAAGGATTCCTAGATGGGACCCTTGGATTGTACATATAATACTAGTTATGGTGCTGACACGTGTCCAAACTTTTCTATTCTTAACCGGGACCCTTTTTTTACCAAACGCGTGCGGTACCCAAACCACCTTATTGACCTTTAACCTAAAACTTCAGATATGGGACCCTTTCTTTACTTAAACTTACTACATCTAACTAAAGTTAAGAAAAAATAATTAAAAGTTTGATTATAGTTTTGTAGATATTTTAAAATCCGTTAATTTAAATCAAAAATTTGAATTTGAATCATAAAACTTTTAACGGTTAAAACCGTTGCTCCGATGCGAAGAAACTCTTGGAGTCCAGTTGTCCAGGTTCCCTGGTAAATGTTTTATTCGAAACTCTTTTCACGTTGAATCGTTGAAGATGTTCATGCAATACTCATGAGTTTGTATCGCTTCACTGAAAATCCGAAACAAGTTTTGGAATAAAAAAAGATCAACCTGTGACCCTCGACCCTTGAACGGACAGGTCGAGTTCGTCTTGATCCCGAGATCTACCCGGATCCCACGGTTCACCCCTTTTTGTAAACTTACCAGACGGTGTTAAAAGAGAACGCGCGCCAGGAAAAAAAAACAAAACCTGTTTGTCCAAGCCTAGCAAAGAATCAAGAAACCAAGGAACCCACAAACCCAAGAGACCGTCATTCTCATTGAAACCTTAGATTTATTTAGATTGTATTCACCCAACTCATTAACATGAACTTCACAAATATCAAACACAATTTGATATTCAAATTCAAACACTGGGGATGAAAAAAATCTGTGAGAAGACTTCTTGTAGACTTGAGTCTGGTCTATTTAGACAAGGGATTAGATTAGAAAGGAAACATTGTAAAAGTTTTAGTTCAGATTTTAATTTCTGCTTATCTATTTGTCTAATGTTTTAAACTCTTGATAAGGCAATATGATCCTGCGAGTGGTAGCCTTGACGCCAGAGAAGAGTCGCAGAAGGAGGAAGTGCGTTCATTAATTAAAAACGTCGTTTCGTGGCAATTAGCTAGATGAAACCCTCAAAGAGCCGGCGAGACCAGACTCTTCAGCGACGGGGGGACGCGCACACTCTTCGCGCTCTCTCCGACTGCGTTTGACGGGCAGAAGTACTTCGCCTGGATCGCCGCTTGTGATTAATGAGCGGTACAATTGAACCACCCCGGCCGTCGATGTGCCACCCCGCACACCCGAATCGTCGTCGTAACGGTATTACACACACATTACCCAGCTCTCACCCTCCGCAACGCATCAAGCCTTGCAGCCATTGCACGACGCTACGCGATATCGCAACTAAGAATAAGGCTTAAAATGCAAATGGCTGACTCAACTATTCATACTTACTCTTCTATTAATATCTAACGTATTTTCGTTTTGGTTTCTGTTTTCACTTTCTAAGAGTTGTCATTAGGTTTGTCCACTCTACGTTAGACCATTTACGCTTCGACTCTTCTAACGGACTTGTTTGTTCATAGAATACACTTAATACAAGCAGCATACATACAGTTAATGCTGGAAGAGTTAATGTAGAAATAAAGTCTGCGTAGTCGCCGATGCTTTTGTGCGCCGAGTGGGTAAAACGCTCAGATTTCATATTTGTTCAAGACAAACACACCGCTTTTTATTAATTACACAGCATGCTTAATCTGTTAATAAAAGATTTTGTTTATTGTGTTACAGACTAACCTTACTGTACTTTATAACAAAACAAAAAACAAATCGATCCAATCATCGGTAACTGAAAAACAAAAGTTGTTGATTTTCAAAATCAAGAATGCCATGCCAACAAATATTTTATACACTATTGAGTTATATACCATCAAGAAGGCCAGCTTTGTTAGTGTTTTGTTTTTTGCTTTAAATACCGATAAACACTGTTTGTTTGTTTCATTGTTGTGATGGTGCTCACCAAGGTGGTCGTGTTTTTTCGTGTTAGTGTTTTTAATCATAAAGAATATTTTGTATAATCATAATCAACATGAGGTTGTTGAGTTGTTGAGTTGTCGTAGTTGATGATTGTGTAATAACGTGCATTAGCTATTTGTGTGCGCGTAAATATGAGTCTCTTTGCGCTCATTCGTTTAATAAATTAACCATAATTATAATCAGCGCATGCATACAATCACTGCGCAACGCGTCCTCGGCACCAGCATCGCAGAATGTCCAAATTTTTCGAGCTACACCAGCACAATCTAATATAGACTATGGATATCAACCACAGTGAACCAAAACCAAAAAAATACGAGACTAAAAACAATGGTAAGCACATAAAAACATTACGAAAATGACACGAAACGCTTTTAATTACCTTAACATGTGCTTCTGCTGATTAATAATATAGCAGAACGACTTTTCTACGATGTATACGCACCAAAAATGTAAAAATTAAATAATTTTTTTAGAGCTGCACACACCCCAAACACATATTGGGTTTTATCAAAATTTATTGTACTTGAAACTGATTTTAAGTTTAAACAAATTTTGGTTAGTATTTCGTTAAAAATTTGCTAATATAATTAAAACTAAATATTTGTAATGCTGATATTTATTAGACAAATATTTCTTTTATTTTTCTTGTGTGGTTGCATTTAAAATTAATGAAAATGTAATGTGCATCCACGACGAATGGATGTTGTTGGTGCTATATATAATTACGAAAGATACAGCCAATGTTTGGCTGGGAATGCGCTAACAGCATCAGCAGGGAGGAGTACAACGAAAAAGCCGAAAAACTTGCATTAAAATGCGATGCGAAAAAAAATCAGTGAAACAAAAGAGTTGCTGTATTGGTGGATGCGTATTTAATATACACGACAGCACGCGCACATTGTCATAAAGAAAAAATGCCAAAAAACATGCGGAACATTATGAAAAACTATACTACTGGCAGGAAAATGGGAAAATTATTGTAGAAAATGCAATATGTTATAACGCCTGCACAATTTTTAATTTATATTATGCCTTGATGTAAATATGTAATGCATAATTCGTTAATTTTTTACATAATAATATGTTTTTTTTGTTTTAGATTTAAATTTTGTTCTTCAAAAATAGATGGCGTTAGTTGAGAACAGAAGCAGTTTCAGTCTTTGCTTAAACGCAATAACTAAATTTTGTGTTGGTTGTACCACCAATACGCGTATGCAAATGTATAAGTTGCTATTATGTCGATTAAATGTACCGAAATGTTTCGATGCCTCAGTTCACAGTCTCTGAACCTTTCGCGGTTTTCACCGCGAGAGAGAAACTATCCCCGGCTGGCTAGCAGAGCAAACGGCTGGTTTTGAGATGGGTGGGTTACCATTGGTCGGGCAACATCCTACATCCATTGTTTTAATCGAACTCATCTCGGCTTCTCATTTTGCGCTCGTTCGACAAACGGCCGGGGCGCGCGCAAAGAGAGAATATTAGCGCTCCTAAGGGTGCTCTGCCATCGGCGGGGTCGTGCACGTTGACCAGAAGTAGAAGCACAGAGGCCCGAACACGCACACTAATATGAATGGTGGTTAGGGCCGCGGTGTGCAAAAGAGGGGTCGGTCGCATGGTCGCAAGGCACAACGAACGAACGAGGCGGCACGCAAAACGTGCTCTCGTCGGCGGCGGCGTCCTCTTCGCCCCTCGGAGCCGCGACCACACACACTCGCACATTGTAGCGCGCACGCAGAGCGGCTTTATCGAGCAGAATCCTGCGTTTAATCTAACTTGCAATCTATTTGTTGAAGCCATATTCCTCTTTCTCTCTATACCGCGCCGCATAGACATAGACGCCAACGTGCGTACACAGCGTACTTGATGTACACCGCCGGATATACATACATACGACATCCATATGTGTGTGTAGTGTTCATTTGTTTTTCACGTTCGGCAATTCGGCAACTCGAATTGGACGATGCATAGATTGGGTGCATGTTTAATATGTTTCCGGTGCTGGCGGTAATATTTTTAATTTACTCTCACCCTGTGTTGCAGAAATTCGTAAAACTATTGAAATTGTTGGAAATATTTAGCAAAAAAAAACTAAAAATGTAAAACTTGTTTTTATCTTTAGTTGTTATAAATATTAAATTTTTTGTTTTTTTTGTTTGTGTGAATTTTCCGTGTTTTTATAGTTTTTTTGTTTGTTGGGTTTTTATTGTAGAAAATGTGAAAATTGCGGAATGTGAAACACAATAGAATACCACAGATAGTTCGGGGCTTTGCCGACTCACGCGGTGTACGTCGCTGCTAGCTAGCATGGCCTTTATTTCGTCTGAATATCCTAGGAAGCAGGACAAAACATGGAATACTTCTGTAGTGAGCACAGGACAGGACGTGAACTTTGACGAAACTAGTTAGTCGCTTCTGAAAGCTCAGCTTGATGCTTTTACAATAAAGTTCTACTAACAGACGGTAGATGGCAATGTAAGTTTTCACAAAGAGCGATTCAAATCTAAACATCATAATTTTTTAGTAAAACAACATTTAAATTATTAAATTTAAAAAAATATTGATATATATTAATTCATAATTATATTCCACACTAAAAAAATTCCAATTTTTTCAACAAAAAAATTCTACAATAGTAAAATTCCACAAAAAAATGAAATTCTCTTAATTTTTTTATAATAAAAATTATTTCGTGAATATGATGTTGTAAATTTTAAACATTTTGTAACAATTCTTCAAGAAATTGTTGATACATTTACGATTTATCAAACATTATGTAATATTTTGTTTTATTTTGTGATTTCTCATCAAGTTGCAATTCTTATTTATGCTTATAGCCGCGTTATACGCTTGGATCGTAAGCTCGCTCACGTATTCTTAAAACATAAAATAAAAATTTTACGATTATGCGCGTCTCCGCCACCGCTGATGCGACGCAAGTTATGCTCTACATATAACCGCCATAAAATCTTTCACCTTTTTCATCTTTGTGCGGTGAGTTGGCCGAGATTTTATGTGAATTGTTTCGTTATTGAGTACCGCGCTTTCAAACATATCGTATTTTCTGCACATCATCAAACCACCTTACTATTTGTTATAGGTTATAGGCGTTGGCAGTAAACTTAGAGGTGCCCTCGTCTCCTGTCGTTTGTTGACGCAACTTATTTCCACTTTATTTGCCAACATTATGTACATTAGATATGATAAAATAATATTAATATTAGATTAGATATACCTCCACCCCTTGGTTATAATTTATGTGTTTAATTTAAGATATTGTCATTTATTTTGTAACAAAATCGAGTTTTTTTCATATTTTGTAAGATAACTAAACTTTCAACCCCTTGCATGCTAAAATTGTACTTGTGCAATGCTCGAGATGTGAGTCTGCTAAACGCAGTGGTAGTAAACAACCCCAAACTTGAACACATTAACACGAGGCTAGTACGCGTGCGATAGCAATCGCACGAGTTTCAACTGTAAAGGGATGAGTTCTACACATGGTGCAAACACATGCATGAATTATTGGTTGATCGAATTGGGGTCACTAGGAACATTTTTCCTGCCTGTAAAATATTTTAGTTGATGACTCATTGAGTCACACATTAAGTCCCTTAACTGTCGGTTTCTCTTATTAAAAAAGTTCAATCATTTAAACAAAAAATTAATTTAAAAATTTATATTTCCAAAAAAAAAAAGTTGTGTGTGTGACATAATTCACAATTATTTTTGTCAGTGGGCAGTTTGGAACACTGCTTTTTCATATTTGATTTGAACAGTACCGAGTAGTTAATAAACAAAAACAAACAACAGCAAATACAAACACAACAAACAGCAAAAATGAAATATTTTTGTACATCTGACCATGGTCGGGTGGCATTGTAAGTTTGCATCATTTTATTATGAACATTATGTGATTGAGGTAACAACACAAATCGAATGTATGCAACCAAACATACATTGTAACATGTTTGGCTGCCTACATTTTTAACATAACCTTAGTTCTATTTTTAGATATGACGATAAATTCAGGGTTAGGTTTTTTTCGGGTTTGAGTTTTTGATATTTGAATAAAACGAAAGTATAAATGACCTCAATCTTTTCATTCCTCACCCTCGATTATAAAACTCTCACACACTTACGCAGAACACACACACACATGTTAGTAAGTTTCATTAGTTATATAGGGGATGTACAATGTATGGCCGTTTTACCCGCGCTTGCATTTGTCGCGTCTTTTGTTAATTTCCCTAAAGTCTCGTCGGGTGGCGGCGCGAAGGCGAAAAAGAGGACGCGCATTAATTTTAAAAGCGCCGGACGTTTTAATCTGACAAAGAATACGAACTTTTAGATGTTTTGGACATTCACAATGGTACAAATATTTTTATTAAGTGACAAACTTTACATGTTATTTTTGTGCTTTTTAGAAAAAATAAGTTTAAGTGTAAAATTACTATATTTTTGTAAAAATTTTTAAAAATTTGATTTAATTTTTCATTTTGTGAACTTTAGATGAACAATATCAGTAAAGTACTTTTTAATGAAACAAGTTCGTCACAAAAGTTTCTCCGCTGCGTCGTTTTGTTCAAAGATTAAGTCAAACATTAACCCTTTTCCCAGCGGCAAGCGCTTTATTTAGTTTTTAATCCTTTCGCCGTTTCTTTCGTTTGCTCTCTCCATTCTCTTGCACATCGAGACGAACTTTTAAGATGCTTAAAAAGCAAAGGGTATTACAAAAGAATATGCGCCATAATGAATGAACGTTGCACAATTCGGACTGGAAAAAATGATAGAACTTGAATATTCAACAATATTAAAGACTTTAGAGAGTTTTGCTAATAACGAATCAACTTACTCTGACTTATTACCTTTTCTATTCTTTTGTGAAGTGCAAACAACTTCTGGTAAATATTAAAACTGAAAAACAGCATTCGTTTTTAAAAAAATAAGATGGCTGTGAATAACCAATAGACCCAATGTTTTGGTTTTGTGTATAACAAGCAAGCGTTGAGAAACAATTGAATTAAAAATGTGTTGCATTGTGCTGGGTTGTGGTTTGTCACGATACACTAACAAGAAGTTTATTAAGATAAGACCTGACTCTTTACTTCGAGATGTCTCCGTATTTTGGGACACCCTCAAACCGTTTAAGTCCTTATCACAATCTTAAACCCTACAACCTACAAAGTTGTGCTACTGTTTCCACCGTCCGCTGAGTCAATAACTCGAACATGAACTCGCTTTGCATTCACTCCTTCACTCTAGTAATAAGCAATTACTGTTATGAGCACAATAATTGTCTTAACGTGGTCTTATCTTCAACCCCCCGATGCCAGGAGATGACCACTCAACTTGGCAAGTTGGAACACAAGTAACAAAGCTGGGATTAACTCCAGATTTTCCACAAAACTCTTAAACTTTACGACCACATATCTCAAATTGTTGTATGAAATGGCTGTTTTGATAAGTTAAACCGAACCACAATCTATACATTCATGATTTACATAACTCGTGAATGTACCTACACAATACTTGGCTCGAAAGTTTGATTGACTCAATGAGACACATATAGGTTTCAGTTAGATTTAACCTCATGCATACATTAACGCTAACCCATCGATTGTGAGACGAGTCTGGCTGTAAACGTCACTCTGCGTTTGGACAAACGTCCAGTGCATCGGGGGCTTTAATTGCCAGACGTCTCGCGTCTAGCAAATCCATGGATTATCTTACACAACGCTTACATGCCCATTAGTAGGAGGGTTAATTCAGAAAGTTTGGCAAAGTAATAAAAACGGAATTTTTCATTATTTATTGGTATTTTTGGTCAACAATCAAGGAGTTCGTGGTCATCACCTGCATGTAGGAGGCCCAGAAGTTTCGGAGTCGTTGCCGCCGAAACGCTGCCGGCGTTTATTAGTTCCGATAACAAGGGAGTAAGTTTGCTGAAGCTCGGCGTGTGCTTTCTAATCAGCATTTTGTATACCACAGCCTAACATGGACAGTCAAGTCCAAACGTGGAACGAAGTATAAACTATAAGTCCAAAGTATGCTACATTAGCTGGGAGACTGGGCTGCTCCCTCGGCGTGTATGTAGGTGTGTGGATTGTGCTCGACCAGTTTCAGTATAAGGGGTTCAGCGAGTTCCAAGTGAGGGTGACTTGGTAAGGCGGTATACAAATCGCCATAAGCAAACCAAGTGAACAGAGTTTTGGTCAGTCGAACGCTAAATTCTTAACTCGCTAGGCATTAGTTTCCGTTGTTACTTGTTGGGTACAACTACAAAAAAAATTTGGAGGTTAGGTATGACTCAATATCTTTTTTTACATTATTCTTTAACTTCATTTTTTGTTTTTTCCAAAAATCTTCTAATCCAATGATTTTTTCAGTTTTTAGTTTAGCAAGGGTGGTTAATGTCTTCCTAACTGATGCTTACAAGGGGAGATGAAAACACCAAAGGCTTTTGCTCCTGGTTAGTATTGTCTTCCTCCCCTAGCTGCGCATTGAATATTTGAATATTCATTTAGGTTTAATCACCAAGAAAATTTTAATTTTAGCTTTGAAAAAAGGTTTAGTAAACTACCCTTATAGGTATCTATCTAAGATATTATTTTTTATTATTTTTTTTATGTGTCAAGTTATTGATTTTAATACTTTGGTGGTAATAGCTCAACATTTAGTTGGTTCTCAAGGTTGAGTGGTAATGGTCTTATGGAATTTTCTTGTAGCACTTTGCATCCCGCCGAGCACACAATTCTTAAACGTCACAGTAAACCAAATCAACGAATCAAGGCCGTTTCTTCAAAGATAGAGAGCAAATAAATCTCTCGTCGTTGTGATTTTCATTAGGGGCTATAAATAACTCCTTTGCTTTTTGGCGTTTTCTGCGTAATTCAATTTTTTTAGAGGGTGGCACAAAGCCCGCTCGCACAAACAAAGAACAAATGCGTAATGACAGGAAACATGCGAAAGCACACGCATAAAACGCACATTTTCGAACGTGCCAGCGTGGCATGATGTGTGTTATTGGGTATTGCTCGGACGACACGCTCGAATGGAACGAAACCAAACGAAAAATTGAAAAAAAACGGATTTGGTAGGATGAGAGAGGAGGTGGTATGATGGTACGACGGTCGGTGGGTGATTTGGACAAAAGCTGCTGGATGCTGGACACTGGCCACACCACGACCTCCGCGATTCGTCAGGATTTTCTGTCAACGCATTTTTCGCGAAACAACATTCGACAGATTTGGGGTATAGATGTGCGTGATGTCAGTTGTGAGTTGTGAGTATGGCCTAACCCCCTAACACTTCTTCCTGTTCTTTAGTACACGTGTACAAAATCTATATCATCACCAACAACACATAACTTAGGTTATATTTACTTTAATGTCAATCCTACAAAATTAAAATAAAATCCGAGGATGAGGTGCAATAGTTGGTTAAAAGTAAATTAGACACACCATTAATGTCACCATCAAACGCATTTTAGAACTCGTTACTTGCTTGTTTCGACTGTATTTACCTCAACATTGATTTCGGTTAATAAATAAGGGGGTGAAAAGTGATTGTGGACTGCGCGGAGGTGGGAGGTTGTCCATCGGTGCTGGGTCGTACGTTTCGCTGACAGCTTCGATTGCCATTCAAAACGATTCGGGCGCGCACGCAGCAAATTTTTCATGCTCGCCCGACAATTTCAGACGATCGCGCGTTTGCGTTAACGCATGTTAGAACGGGGCTTTGTTTGCGCCTTTCAATTCGCACGTTTCAAACACTGATATATCAAAACACCACCACACACACAGCACATATCGGACCCTCACGTTCGTATTTATCGTGGTCAAATAAATCTAGAGCTATACAACCGCAATGGTTTGGTCTCTTGGTCTACTACATAATAATATTGGAATAAAATAAAATTCTGTATACGTTAGTGCGAAGTCGTTAATCTTTTATTTGATTTGATTCTTGCTTACTTTATGGCTGACGGTGCCGCCGCAAACACTTAAAGATCATGATGCACTTACAAGAAATAGCTTTTGTCTTTTAATGGAATGCGTTTTTGATGTAAACGATAAACCTTGATGCTTGATGCTATTTGCTATAAATGTTTTTTTCTTATTTTGTTTTCAAACAAATCAAGGATGTTATCAAAATAAGGAATATGGTTCAACAAATTGTTTCTTACACACATCTCTCCAGGGTTGTTTTGTTAAATTTGTATCAACCGGTTCGTTGTTCTTTCGGGGTGGGGGTAACCGAATATTGGTTTCGGCCGAGACCAGCCGAAACACTACCTATAAGACGGTACAAATTGGAGTGGGGGTAGTAGTATTGAGTGTTAGAACCGGTTCGCACCGCTTTCTTCCATTTCAACAAACGGTTCGATAATTCCAGAAAAATTTAACCGGCTGCATCACACCTCTGCATCTCTCTTTAGATTATTCTCTGTTATCTTTATATCTTGGAATCTTCTCAATATTCATCTCCTTTTTCTTCTTTTCTACTACTGTCAATTCAATATTGCTCCAATTTTCACCAGGTATCTCCCCCCTCCAGAAAATGCTCAATTTTTGACCTTTTTTCACCCCTATTTTCCCCTAGACTTCTTTAGACTTCTTTTTCCTACTCCTAATTCCTCTAGGACTCCTCCTTTCTCCATATATTCCTCCAATCTTTCTTCTTCAGCCTCTACTTATCGTTCCTTATACTTCTTCTGCTTCTCCCAAACTCCTTCTTTCTCTGCTGGGTTGTTCCTTTCTTCTCCAAGTTCGTCTTACTGTTCTTAAAGATTACGACTTCTCCTCAACCCTCCAACCCTTCTTTTTTTCTATATTCTATGTTCTGGAATAAAATTTGAAATTTGATGGACGTATAATATGATCTTATTGGAACATATGTGAAAATCTCACGTATTCTCATTATCTGTTATCTTAATTGGTAAATATGAAGGAATAGTGTTGTGCCAACTTTACGCACCTCCTTCCCCTCGCTGCCTCTCCGCGCGCGCCTTTTGGCACTTGGCACTCACATACCCAGGCCTGATACCCTGATACGTGTAATATGTAGCCGAACGTGTATTGTGCTAATGTACGCTGTTCGCGTTTTATCATCGCACATCATTTCACACGCGCCGCGTGCGAATATCGAAACGCATCCACATACGCACATAACGTATGGCTGGCCGGGTGCGCACTGGTGCACGCGCGTCCATAATAACGAAACAACGAAACGAAGGCACAAACATCGCGCCAAACATATATACCAGCACCAAGCATACTTCATATCGAACTAATATATCAGTCTTAACTCTCGCATGCGGTTATTAATCACTCGTAACTGGCAACGCATGTATCTAGGTCCCGTACGCACACACGAACCCACCCACGTATATATGCGTACATCCATCCTTCGATATCGTTACATGCCATGGACGTTCGTTACTCACGCGTCGAAAACGCGCACCCCGACCGGCGACTTCATGATTTGGCAATAAATCGAAAGCGCGCGGTTTTGTTGCCTTGCTTATAGTCACCGCATAGTGCGTATTACAAGCTCACCCACACGAACACACACAGTCGAACAAATATTAATGAGCCTCATGTGCGCCATGCACACCTTAATGTGTGCTCAAACAAGCCAAGTGCGAAGCGAAACGAGGCGCTAAAAAGGAAAAAATCGACGCGAATGCGACGATTAATCGGCGCGTTTATCGCACAGTTTGCGCGCTGAAAAAGGGGAATCATCGAGTTGGGCGATAGATTGCGATCTACAAGTTTTACGCGTAGGAAAAGTGGGCCTGTAGGTGTTTATCTTGGCTGATAACGATGTGATTTAGGCCATATGGTGCATCGACGCTAAATATTTACTTTCTCGTGTGCTGCTAATAAAGCAACGCATCAAAAAAATCAACACACGCGCTAAAAAGGGATGTTTCTTTGTCACTTTATCAGATAACAGCCAATAAATGTGAACCAATATTATACTTATGTTATATTAATAGCTTTGGCACTTCAATAACAAACACAATTTGATAAAATAATCCTAAAAAAATTATTTGGTATGTAAATCCAAATGTTGTTGACTTGTTTATTCTTTGTTGGGCCTAGAAAAAAGTATACGTTTCAGTTAATTAATGCTTGAAAGACATCTAACCACCGTGCGCGCCCCTTTTCATGAGACATAAAACGTGTACCATATGGTTGATGGCTTTGTAGCATCCGACCATCACTCAGTTCGAAACGTAGCAATCAAACAAAAGCGTATCGGTTTGATATGTTGGCAGGCGCACTTGTCATAACCTTAAGTGGTTTGGGTTTATTACCTCTGACGTGTTCATTAATTTTTTTGCTACGTTTTCAAACATCTTGAGACCTTAAGACTCTCACTCGCCGAAAGTAACAGTTAAACGTTTTCCTTCAACGGTTTCAAACGAGTGAAAGAAATTAGTAACAGTTTCTATTCTTTTTCGTTTTTTCATAATTGATTAAAGTTTCAATTTCCGTTGGAACATTAGGTTTTGTCATTGTTATATTCGATTGCGAAGAATAGAAACAGAAACCTGAAAGCCATGCAATTAGAAAATTGCAAATGATTGTCAGATGGTGTATAACGAATTTTATCAAAACTTAATTCGTAAACGGTTTCTTATAAAAATTACTTTACATTTTTATTTTCTTCTCTGTGTTTTACTTCTTTCTCCTTTCTGATATTTCTCCTCTTCCATATCTTTCTGCTTTTCCTTGATATTTTCAGTCATTTTTTGGTTTTTTATTTTTTTTTTTTTTTTTTTTTTTTATTATTTTCTTTTTTCCTTTGTTTAACTTTGTTTTTTTATTTATTTTGAGTCTTAGTTGCAATTGTTTTTTGTTTTATTTTTTTGTTTCTTTTCGTTAATGAAGTACGCGCTTATTTATTTAATCAAACAAATTGCCACGAACTCATGCAAATAGCGATAAAGAGTTGAAATAAAGAGCAGGGTGCGTATTTATTCGGTAATTAATTAACCGAACACATCATACGCAAAGGAATGTATATGCCGTTTGTAATAAATTCACGATTAAGTGTTGAGTTTGGTTTGGGCACCAAATAATATTCATACTTAACGCATAATTACCATTAAAATTTCAAACAAAGCTAAACGAATGTTAAACAAAATATAAAAGAAAGCACCTACCTATCATTTATACCTACGCCTAGAAAAGTCACTGACAGGTTTAATACGCGGCTAGATTAATTATGATTAGAACTAGTTCAGACGTCTTTGCATTTTCTAGAATAATGGACTTTAAGTAATTACATCTGCATGCTATAGCAACATGCGGATTGTTGTTCTTTGTGATACAGTGAGTTTTACTTAAAATAAAATATGAAATAAAAGGCGTTATATTAAATATCCCAGTTTGAAGAAACCACCTAAAGGACTATCAAATAAAAAACAAAAAGCGACGGCATAATTTAACGTGTCCCTAAGTAGTAACTAAGCAACACGCCTTTATTGGAATGAGCATGTAACTTTTTCATTAAAAAAAACCTACCACTACCTGGTGCCATGCGTTTCGCACACTTGGCGACGCACACGCCGTCCCTTCCCGAGGGTGTAAGACCACCGCCGTCTGACGGGCCGCTCCTAGGAGGTCATCTCGCGGGAACCGCACCTTCGCGCACCGACGCCGCCTGGCCCAAGTAATTCACTTACACGCACGTCCTGTCTGACACACTCTCCCTCTTCTCTCCTTCGCGAGTTTTCACACAAATACGTGACAACGCACACGAATAATGTTTATCTTTGCAGTGAGAAAGTCGCCACTGAACAATGCCCGCGCCCTTTTAGGTCGTGAGATGCTTATCGCGTTTTATGTCGCTAAGATGTAAATTAGACGGAGTCGTCCTTTCACTAATGTAAGGAGCAGCGCCCACACAACAAATAAAAAACACAAATTACTTTCAGTACTCTTTCTAATTGATTCACAGTCTCATTCTGCAAACACCTAAAATATACAAAACTTTAAATTTTTATCTTCTAGTTTGACAATAAATATTTTACTCGCACGTCATCATAAACGTCTATAAATAAAATATTTTTCATGTTTATATCTTTAGCATTTTATTGTACTTTGCATGGATACAAACATTGTCGATCAGTTCGCTCGTTTACTGCACGACATGCACATGTTATATTTTACCCAAAGACGTAAAGAACCGAGTTTGGTTTTGTGAAAGTATGAAAGTACGAACAATCAAGCACTTGATAACCGCCGAGGACAGGGCTATCTCTGCGCCTTTGCAGCTTGCGTGAGGATGTCGTGTGCGATGTTGAGGACAGATACGGTGGTAAACGAACGGTAATAACACGGATATATCATGCCAACCACCTCATACTAAACTTTTCGTATAGTAAATACAAAAAATAAAGAAACCAAGCTCAACAACACCGATAAAACCAATCCGCATCTGTCTCTCTCGCTCTTATAAGGTTACGTATATAAAATTGCGCATGCGCAGATGTAAACCACGCCCCTAATATAATATGATCTACCAATAAGTGCTTAGTATAGTAAAAAGTCCACTTTGAAAATTACAAAGGACTCAAAAACCTTTTAACTTAACGTAAGTTTTATCACAGTAAATCTGCATGTGCATGTGTGCCACTTAAGGTTTCCATTGAGGCAATGATTCGCTTAGTCGCCAGCTCGTTGCTTAAGATCTCAAGGATCATTGTGTATTTTAATTAAGAGCGAATATAAGGATTATGCAAATGTGTTCTTGTCCTCGGATAGATTGGAATCTTTCGTCGACGGAGCTGAAAGCACACTAGAAGATGTGACGTCGTTCGATTCTATTTACACTTGAGGTTTTCCACTTAAGCTTTCTTGATTAACTTGGCCGAAATTGGGATTATCTTGTCTTTAAACGAGCAGTCATTTTCCACATCACACTCAAACTCCACATAAAACAAAACAAAAAAGACATAATACAAATTGTGTCGGTAAAAGTACATTAAATATTAAACCTGCAAAAACACAAAAGATTTTTTAATGTCGTGCACATACAAACTGATACGAATCGTATAGGTGTACATTAGAAGTTAGAAGCTTTTATCAACTTATCTTGATCCTGACAATGGCAACGAAAAGACACACAACACATCAGTTTATTGGGTTGTCTAATAGCGTCGTCGTAGGGGCGCTCCATCTAGCGTGCGTTAGCTCTTATCAAGATCAATGAATAAGTAAGAAACGCCTGATACATTTGCACACTACACAACTCCCTGCTGGTCATTTCCAGCCATACACCTTAATACTTTCTTCTTGCTTTGCATGCGTCAATAACCAAACATTTCGTGTCTTCATAAAACCTGCAGTCAACCACCTACGACAATATAATGTCACCCCATATTTTTTTCCTTCGTTTTCGTGCTTCTTAATGCGCGTTACACGTTTATTTTTCTAATAACGTGTAACTGTCTAATAGCTCTCGCAGTAAAAGTGGTAAATATGGCTTCAATTTCAGTTACGGTTTTCGTGCGTCGTAGCTACTTTTGGGGCCGTTCGGGGAGATTTGCTTTATTAATAAATGATGCGTTCGGCATATATTGCCTTCCTCTTTGTGCTGCCAACGCGTAATCGACTTTTTCTTACTAATTATTCCGTTTACTATACAAACCAAGCACACAATACCAACTTTGATAATAACTCGGTGGTTATCTAGGCATTAAACCACAAAAAATAGAAAAAGGGTTGGATAGATACATGGCACAAAATATATAATTGCTTGTAATGTAAGTTCTTGTCGTAAAAATTCAATATTTGATTGAGGTATGTGGGATTTTTTCTTTTGTACATATTGTACGCCGCTTTAATTGACTTCTTTTATCGTAAGAACATCAATTGTTGGTTTAATGTGTGTATCTAGCTTTTAGTATTTGTTTTTTTCCGAATTCATAACAATTACTTTTGTTTTGTTTTGGGTTGTCTGCCAAATGTTTTTTTTGTTTTTGTTAAAATTTTAATCAAGACAACCATGACTTGTTAGTATTTTGTTTTATTTCGAAGCCTGCATGTTTTTCAAAATAAATGTTAACGCATCTAAAATAAACTGTATGTTGTGTTGCATAGATGCACTCCCCTCCTTGTTTTGCGAGCTGATTTGTTGCCGCGCGAATAAAGCACAGACTTTCTCGCACAGCCGAACACACGTAACACACATAACCTAAAAGGACCGCATGGTCAAACATCTTATCTTAATTCAATTTAAAAAAAACGGTCGATATCGACAACCCAACATTATAAGCAACGTGAACCAACGACCTTAAAGAATTTCCGGAAGCCAAGGAACCTTTCAGCGTCGTCTACAGTGTCTACACCTCAACAATAAACAAAATCAGTCTTTACCAATATATCAAACAGGTTACAAGTTATAAAGGTTAGAAACCCGTTTTTTACATTTTTCTATATTTTTACCACGACAATTGCATTTTATATAACTGCGAATTGTATGTTTGGTTTTGTATTTCATAATATTTTGAAGAAAACATTAATTATTGAGTGAGAGTGTCATTATCTAGTCTCGTGCCGGGCTCGTGTCGTAGTTTCTTTAACTTGTTCTGCTAAGATGCATTTCGCTTTCTTTCAACATCCGGTTGGTCACGCATTGCGAGTCTTGTAAGCGCGTGCGGACTTTGAGGCGCAAGGGTGAAGCTAGGGATCACGTCTTTGACTTCTTGGTGCACCTCATGCCGTTTCTTGATTAACCCTACGCGTTGGACACATGGCACTGAAACAATAAATTCAATTTTTTGTTTTAAAACTTTAATATAAAGCCGCGTTTAGTAAATTTAGTGAATAATCATAACTTAAAAACAATTAACGTAATATTACTAAAATAAAAAAATGTCCCAATAAAATTTTGGTAAATTATGCAAATTAATATACAAAATATAAAAAAAATATTTAAAAAATTAAACAAAAATTCTGGGATTGTTATTGAATTTTTTTTTAAATGAAAAATAGTTATGTTAATCATCAAGCTTTAATAATTTTGGCGCCAAAATTTAACATCTGAAAGCGATGTTCTAAAAAAGTCGTTACATTATCACAATAAGTGTCCAAACTATGCTAAGAAAGTAAAACGTCTTAAGACGTTGTGTTTTTACTTAAGAAACTAGCTAGCCCTTACGAACACCGGCCGGTATAGAACGCAACGAAGCATACTGTACGCGCACTGGAGGATGACGCTTCTTCGTAACGGTCGCGTGTCATACCCGTGCACCGTCTGAAGTACAGCACTCGTGCCCTTTCTTTATCTTGCGATATCGAGGGAGACGCGTGCCTGCAATTAAATTTACTTCCTTACGTAGTTCGTTAAATTCAAAATTGTGCACTGGATAGGAAACAACGCCGACGCTATAACGCGCCCAAGTTAGGAATAAGAATCCCCCACCTTGAGAGCTTAGGCTGACGCAGTCAACAAGTTAAGGGATGTCTTTTTAAGTTTTAGTTGTCTCACAAACATCTTAAGATTAAGACATAGTTTCTTGTGATATTTAGCAACATTAAGACTGATTGTTGTTTGTTTTATTTGTTTTTTTGTTGTATTTAAGTTCAAGTTAAATTTTTTGGATTAATTTAAAGTGAAAGTAATATTTAGTGATTCAACTGGTGATTTAAGAATTAAGGTTAAAGAATTTCATTTTATGGATTTGTGTTGGTGAGTTTTTTTTTAACTTTACAATATTTTAATTGTAAAATCAACCTGTTTGCTTTAGTTTTTAATAATATTAAAAATAGGCAATGCGGTATTGGTGATTGAATAATTTAGTACAAAGATCACAAATACGCACTTACACACACGCGTGTATAAGTATTGTAAATATGACGTATATATAGAGAACAAGTTACATTTGCCCAGTACTCTCGACGGCGGCGCCAACACGAAATCATTGAATGCATACTTGAAATACACATGCATTAACAATACACAAACATGCAGTGTGAAACACTACGAAACCGTAAAATGCATTAATAGGTGTCATTCCTATGAACACGAGCATCGCGCGGGTTCGCCGCGTTACCATTGAATGAAAATGAAAATAAAAAATAAAAAACGAAAAAAAAGCAACACAACAAAACGCGCGCGCGAGAATGGAGAAAAAAACGCGTGCATATAGCGCGCGCCCGTCCGCCGGTGGACGATCGGTGGCGGTGGCCGGCGCGGATCGGAATCGAAAGCACACGGAGAGCGACCCGGAAAAATGCGCCGTGTGCGCTAAGTACTTTTTTTATTCGAACGCGCGCGCGGCGGCCCTATTTTTTTCCGGGCGCATTTTTTATTTTTTATATTGGGCCCCGCGCCGCTGCCCCCACGACTGACATCGTGTGTTTGGAGCTTACTCTCCCCTGGCTGCTGTGTGTATGTGTGTGCGTACGAGTGGAGGACACCTGTTGTGTTTCGCCGAGTGTGGGCCAAAACGATGGCTATTGATAGAAATCGATGGCCTGGCGTCTGTGACGCATATAGATGATCATATGGAAATCGCGAATATATAGAACTTGAGTCGATGTTTTGGTTTTCTTAATCGGCTAGTTTCTAATGTTGGGTTCCTTGTGATGAGTGCTGACAATTGTCACAAGTGGAAATTAATTCATTTCAATGTGTCTGCGTTTACATTGTGAATGGGAGACATTTGCCAACTGGGGTAATTTCGGGAATTACGCTTACGAGTAAAATAGTGAGATGAGATGCAGATGACCAGACGCTGACCAAAATCGGCAGGCCGTTACATTGCGTCTTTGTTGAAATTGCCGCCAAGACAAA
Source organism: Atheta pasadenae (assembly GCA_030264155.1). Lineage (NCBI taxonomy): Eukaryota > Metazoa > Arthropoda > Insecta > Coleoptera > Staphylinidae > Atheta > Atheta pasadenae. Next base: position 91,155 of record JARJDS010004230.1, read on the forward strand.
GGAAGTTCGAGTTACTGGCGATGTCCGCGATGTCGTAGCCGTCCGAAGAAGATTTATATCTGCGATTTTAGGGGCGCAACTTCTTGAACGCCAGAAGCCAAAAGCAGGAGTAGGAGTAGGAGCAGATGCCTCGTTCGCAATCGACTCCTCGGACCTGCAATTACATTAAATTACTATCCTATGCTGGACCTAAACATCGATTTAATAGAATTGAGCGTCTAATTGCTCTGAGGCTCCTAAATGCTCACACAGAACTTAATTAATTTTATTTGCTATAAAACCAATTACTTTTCGTACGTAATTGATATTATTAAAAAAAAAATTTAAGATTTTTTTTTCGTAAATTCTAAAAAAACCTAATTATCACAATTTATTGCAATCAAATTATAAATAATATAATTTATAATAAAATGAATAACGATGTTAGTAAAGAAACTCGAAAATAGAGATTGTGAACGTACAAACTAAACGCAAAATAAGCGAGGGTCGAGTGTATAGTTCTCAGCGTCGCCACGCGAGGATACCGGGGCGCCACGTATCGGGCACCTTGGCTGCGTCGCGACGGCTGCTCATGCGTCCTGCGCCCCCACTCCGCACGCCGTCGGACGCCGCTAGTGTGCCACAAGACGAGCATTCATGACCATGTCCCCTAAGTGTGTTGATTCCTACCGCATTATGTGTGTGCGCCTTTCATAAAATATCTAAGAAAATTTAAACACTTAACTTAAGGTAAGCGAAACACCATTGCATTCACGTCAAACCCTTTATTTGTAAACGTTTTGATTTTTTTCACTGTTATTTTTCACTGTCAACTTGAATTTTTCCTACTAAGATATAATTTCCATCTTTAAATTTTTGTTTGTTTTAAAGTTTCATAAAGTCTTTAAGAAAAATATGTTTAAAAACACGAGTGAATTAAAATAAATAAAACTGGCGTTTAAAAAATGTGTATTAAGTTTGGTGCGAAAGTTAAAGTTAAAGGACACTAGTGGGACTTAGACGCCGGCAACCGAACGGAGTTGCAGCACGTTTTCAAAGTTTTGACTGAAGTTCAAGTGCTATCAGAAGGACAAGTTTTAAAATTTTAAATGATAAATAAACGTTGTTTAAATGTGATAAAACAGACTTGTAAGTTAAAAAAAATTATTTTTTTTATAAAAAAAAATTGACCAATCACCCAAAAAGGATAACTCAGAAATAGTATGTATAAATTTTGGTTTTTAATAAAAAAGGATCTAACTTTTTTTCTGTCAAGTTCTGGTTTGTAAACTATAACGTTATTTTCTAAAACGTGTAAATTTAAAATTAATTTTTAAAAATTAATTTAAAAGAAAAGACTTAGTGGTTATATTGTAAGACTAAATTTAAAATAAAAAGTGTAAAAATTAATAAATTAAAACATCATACTGATGATATAAAGTGCGAGAGCGAGTGCGGTTGCTTCGCTCAGAACGGCAGAATCTTCAGAGTGAGCGTGCGAAGGCGCCGGGCAAAGGAAGTGGTGGGGTTGAATCCGCGCTCCTTGCCGCGCGTCGACGGGCGTACGACTTGAAGTGGTGGGGCAGCGCGGTCAGACCCGCAACGCTGGTGGCAAATCTTAAAAAATCTTGGAGACAACTTAAAAATCAACTTAATTATCCTCCCCCACTTGCGTCGCGCCGGCAGGCGGTGGAGGCGTGGCGTGGGTGGTGGGGAGGCCGGCGGCCGTCGTGCACTTGCCACGGAGCGACGCGACGCCGGCGCCGCGCCGACGTTAGGCGCGCGTACGACAAACGTCTTCCCAGTCAGTCGTCGGCGGCGGCACGCGTCCTCCGCGCACACACGCACGCACCGCTCGCTCTTGCTCTATCCGCTAGCAGCGCGCGCGTGCACGGGTGCGGGCGCGACGCACGGCGCCGTCTTACGTCGAGACGCCTTCACACTCCTCCGGCATCCTTCGTCGCGGGCAGCGGTGCGCGCACACCCTCACACCCGCCGCACGCCAGCGCCAGCAGCGCGAAAGCGAAGAGCGCGCACGCCGCGCAGCACACAGTCCATCGCCGAGACGTCGCGACGACGGTCCTAGGACGCCTTCACGACGCGCCGGCGACCACCCCCCTCGCAGCCGCGACGCTTGCAAGGAGAGTGTTTCGCGCGAACGTCGTCGTCAGTCGACTTGGGACTTCAACTCTGCCGGACTTGTTCATCCTTGCGGACGCCCGCAAGCACGCACGAGTTGGACTTTGACTTTTCGCCGCTTCGACTTGAACTTAACGCAGTGAACGATTCAACTCAACTGAATAAACTCAAACTAAACTAAACATTAAGTGAACTTTGTTTAAAATATAACCGAATATTTAACCATTTAACTAAACATTAATAATAAACCGTAAATAAACTTTAATCTACGAGTACACTTAGTGAAATTTAACTCTTTTGATTCGAACTAAGCGGATTTGAACACGAGTTTTAAAAACAGTTGATAAAACACAGTTTGCAACAAGGACGTATGATAAATTTGGAGTGGAAAAAAACTATCTTCTTCACCACCAACTATTATTATCCTCTTAGTTACAAAAATTTTCACTCCGCTGCACATGGATAATTTTTATTTTTATTTGTACGAGTATCCAAAGGTAACTAGAAAATATTTATTTGCAAATTAAATTCAAAAATATAAAATTTTAAGAAGTTTTACTTTTTTCTAATTTTGCAAAGTTGTCTTCAACTTGATATGTTTCTAAGTTAGTTATAAAAGTTGAACGCGACCGCACTTCGCAAAACACTAGCTTCAACTGAAAGTAAAGCTCGTGTGCATTGGAATTCAAAACTTTTGTTGAGTTTGAATAAACTTGTTCTTTTCTTCTACAAAACAAGTTGGACTTGTTCTCTTTGAGGACAAAAGCGCGCGCTATTCATGTGTGAACATAAAAAAAATATGAGTGAGTTACCTAACGGTTATTTTGCCATAATTCGCATCTTAAAATTTAATTTTTGCGCACAAACCAAATTAAGAGTTTAATTTTTAAATTTTGTAAGTTTTAGTTGCATTGTTAGTTTTGCGTTTCGTTTTCGGCTTGGTATAATTTATGCTCTCAAAGGGAATTTATGGTATTGTGCATCGTGCAACGAACTCTCTCCCAACGCGGCATCACAACCAACGAACAGCCAAAACGAAATTCGCCAATCTCCAAAGCTGCGTTTCTGCTGCAGCGGCGGCTAACGCACATCGCGCGTCCCTCTCGTGCCGCCCTCGATTCTCTCGAGCTTTCGGAACGTTCAAAATGTTTCAATAATATACCTCGACGCGGCGTTGCAAAACATGTCTGGTGCCCAGTTTGTTCGTTGTTTTCCCGGCGCTTTCGCCTGTCGCCGTCGCTAGGCCCTAGCAACAATTCGTACATTATTTCGCTGTGTGCGGCCGCGATGCGTGTTTTGCACTTTCATCATCATGACGGGCCTTGCCGGCGTTTCGTTTTATTTCATTTTCGCAATTTGTGAATTCGCGTTTGTCTCGCCTCTACGCCGCGCACGCGAGGCCGGATTCTCATATTTCCCGCTGAAGGGGGTGGTTTAGTGTGCGTGTGTGCGTTGTTGTTAGTGCTCCCGCCGGTGCGTAGTATTTTTTTAATACCAGCACCGCGCTGTAATAACGACCGACGCACCGCCCGCGCTTGTTTTTTCCTCGCTGGACCCACGGCGACGAGCGCGCGAGCCGAAAAAATGAAACAAAAATTTAATTTCGAAATTTCCCATCCAGCGCGCACACAGCACACAAACGGTTAGAAAATAAACGCGGCGCGTAATATTTACCGGTTTTATGTTTTTCTGTTTTCGCATCTTTTTCCCCTTCGTTTTTGGCAGCGAGTTTATTTTGCTTTTTTCTCGTCGAAATGTTACTCAAAACCTGTTTGGAGCAGGGCACGAGGCGTTCATTAAACATACTAATATGAAGTATGTGTGGACAAGTTTTGTTTAGGGTTTTAACTCAGGGTAAAAACTCAATGCGTGACCGATGTGTAGGGTGAGGGCCCTGCTTATTCAAAACATTCAAAGCGCATCTGTTGGCCACTATCGTAACTAGGGTACCACGATTTATACTGGTACCCTTTTGCTGTGTATAAAGTTGCCTACGTTAAATCCTCGTTTTGAATTTAATCGAAAAAAAGCAACACAAGTACATAATAAATTAACAATATTTTATACATAACGCAATCCGGGCATAACTCATCGGATTTGTTGTAGTGCACAAAGCCGCCCCCACAGTTGAGTCTCTGATGTTGGCGGCGCACACACGCTCAGTCAAGGCAGGAGGCAGCATTTGGTAGTGTCAGGCGCAACGTTTTTTTTGTTGGTGGATTGAGCCTGGCGCGTTTGTTTTGTTGTGCGTCCTGGCTCGCGGCGGCATCAGTTTCCACGAGGGTAGTTGGCGGCGGACGCGCAGCGTGAAGAGAGATTTACTGTTTGTTTCGGCGAACTTTGCGATAACATAAACTAACCGTGCCGAAACACGGCGCAAAGCGTAAAAATGTTTAAAACATGCAGGACTGTCCGGGTAGTACGCGCGTGCACTACAACTACATATTCGTAAAATAAAAAAAAATGAACAAATATCGCGTAAAATGCATGTGCGTACGTCATGTGCACCTCCACGAGCCGCCGCCATACGACAGGCACAAACCGTAATGAAACTTCCACACAGGAAAGAAGCAAGTAGAACATGTCAAATATGTTGGAAAATGTCAAAACAAGAAATATGCGTTTACGCGTGTACAAGAATTAAAAATTTGTAATTATTGATTTTGAAAACAAAAAAAAAACAAACGAAAAACGTCGTTGTTATGGAGTGTTTCGAATAAAGTCATCATCAAACAAATAACAAATGAAAAAGCTATGAAAATTAATCAAAACTTTGCCGAAAACACATTGAAAAAGATTGAATATAAATAATAAACACACGCGACACAGCGCAATTAATAATTTAATTGTATAATTGCCGCCACCGCATAAATGTCTGCGTTAATTTGCGCAAAATATTGAAAATATGTATAATATTTATATTATTACCAACGCAACGGAGGGACGACACGCACTCAATCGGCCGCCGTTCAATTGATATATCAATGAAAACGAAAATGAAATTTGTAAATTAAATTGTTCGATGTGAATAAATAGTGCAAACATTCTCACACACCACCATCACGGTGGTGGTGTTCCTGTTGCGCATTCACGCACATGCTCGCAGGCTAATTGCATACGTGCGGCATGAATGAATGCCTGTGAGGGAGCGGGGGTAGGTCAGTGTCAAATATGTGTGAATATTAATGTAATTGAAACTGATATTGTGTTTAATAATTAACCTGGTTATTGGTCGACGCTGCTCGCCGATTAAATTTTTAGCGGTTGCGCTCGCACACAATACCACGCGCGTATGCAGCAGGGGGCGGCAGACGTCCGGCAATAAACAAACACTCGATTTATATATATAATAATCATATAACCGACCGAACCGCCGCGGTATTTATTCATATAATCATATATTAACGCATTTTGTACGAATTCATTTCGCGCAATGTTTAAATTTATACAATTTATACAAAACATTCGGATATTTGTATAATTTCATTATGATTTGTGTTGCGTTACAAAACCGCCGACGCCGCCGCCACCGCCACAACCGCCCGTCGACACGCCGAAAATAATGATAAAATAATTTATTTTAAATCGCTTTCGAAATTGAATTAATTACTTGTCGATTTTAATTCTATTAACTAATTTTATTTATTTGTTTATATAATTATGCCGTTTCTTAATTAATTATTTATTTCGTTTTTTAGTCGCGTTGTACACTAAGTTGAAACTTAGTGTATAGTTGGTTGCCTACGTTGACTGCTCATAACGAGAAACAATTACAACAATTCTTTGATAATTACACGGATATCGGTCGGTTATACTGTCAGTCAATTAGCGCATAATAGCCTAATGAGTGTGTGCGTGTATATTTGCATTGTGTACGAGCCGCCGCCGCCAATACGCAACACACGCTACATTCTGTTTACCCCCAGTCGGTGTACGACGACATTGTGTGATTCCGAAAGCCATTGGAGGTGGTAGCGACAAACGCGTCACACTACGTACTGTTAATAGATTATGCACTAATGTATTTTGCTAAACCTAAACACATGCGATATCAATCGGCGGCGGTGGCGGTGTGGCGGCCACGCGCATCAATGACACACAATATTGTATACGAGCTGTGTGTGTATATATACACGCAGGGGCAACGAATCGCGGTGAGAGACAGACGGGGCGAGAGTGAGAGTGGAGGCGGGAGGCGGCCGGGTGGCAACGTACATAATTTGGTCACTAGTTTACACATTATGGTTAATTGCGGTCGGCCGCAAACGACTGTTCATTAAACGTCACTGCACGCCGCCATCGTGCAGTCGCGTTGCACGGGCAGCGAAAGTTGTTGCATCGCAACCCACGTGAGCAGCAATTGCCACGTGGTTTACTTAGCCACATTACCTACGTCTTGAATAACTAACCGTTATAATCGCACTAAACACTTACCTTGGCTTTGAAGTTTTTTTATAATTACTGCGACAACTGATAGGGGTTGATAAAAAAATCATGTTGTACATTCACAAACGGGGTGTGGGCGTTGGTGTACGCACGTGGCATTACTTGCAATTACCGGTGACCATTTCCGCGTACCGGAAATCGCCACAACGTCCAATCTACGCATTGTAGATTAGTTCCAAACTTTACCATTCTGTTTCTTTCATTTTTTTGGAGCAAACATTTTTCTGAAACAAAATAATTATTTATAGAATTATTTAGTTATTTAGCTGAAAATAATAATCTGGCTTTTATGCGTTCGAATATAAAAATAAATCAAAAAGCAATTAAATGTCATACTCATTTGTCCATCAAGCCGAGTGAGAAGTGAGTGACGAACGCGCATCAACTCTGGCATGACACTTGAAAAAATTAATTGTAACTCTAACTCAATGGAGAGAGAGTGCAATCGTTTTTTCGCTTTTTTTTGCTTGCGGCACATCGCATCGTCAAAAGTCAACAAGTCACTGGCGCACTGATTTCACCATGAACCACGCAATCAAATAATCCAATAAAATTGGTTTAAATGACGAACTTAATTTCGAGTACAAAATGGCTCGTTTACCAAAAAATTCTTTTGCTTTTAAAAAACACACTTGCAAACAAAGACACAAAACTAACTGTGTGTTTTGTTTGAAAATCATGGCTATCTTAATCTTAACCGAATAAAACAAAATGTTCCAAATGTTCTAGAAAAAAAACAAAAGAATTCTTTTGTTTGTACCACACATACTTGATTTATGTTTTTTGTTGTGTGATGCCCCCATATTCTATTTCTGGATGTTTCATGTCACTGTTTCGACTTTGATAGCAAAGCGACACATAGCAAACGATATGGTTCTTAAGTAATTTTATATTTTATCGTTTTTTATGTACGAAACGAACATGGATTTCGTGTCAAACGGAAAAAAACGATTCCAACACCAGTAGGCGTCTTAACAGCACAAGATTATATTTCAAACACAATCAAACCAACACCATACAATACAAACATTAATGTTAATATTCCTAATTATTAATAACAAACATTTGTTCCAGACTAAGTAAATGGACTATAACTTGCTCCTGACTTCCCTCCCTTCCAAACGGTAAGTTTCAACCACAAACAATGCATGAATTAATAATTTTTTATCTAGTCACTCATAGATGGCGTTTAGTGTGATATTTAAGTTAATATTAAAGCATTGTGTGTTTATATGGACCTGATCACGATATTGGCGATTGTCGTTCGACGCGGTACGCAAAACGGCGAACGCTAATTGATTTAAAGCACTTAACGAACCCTAACCGCTTTCGATCTGCGTTCGCAAATGTTTCTGTATGTAGGTATGATTGTGTGTTGTGCGAAACGGAAAGTGCAAACACAGCAAACAGCAAACAACGAATGACGAGATGGGTCGATGACAATATCGAATCGTTTGACAAATTAGCGAATTAATGCACTCGTTATAAGATTACCTGTCATATTGTGTGAGTTTCGGTCAATATAGGCAACTAAACAATCACCAAATAACCATTTTGGTTTTTTTTGAGGTTATTTGTCTACTTTTAGTGTTATAAGTGTAGGAATTACTAGACAAAGTAGAGGAATGTAAGATGGACATCTTATTGGTGTGTTTCCACCTGTACGCATCAAAAAACGCGCGTTTCTTATTGGTGGCGCACCTGTTCCGTGACGAGGCGGGGTTTTGATAAAATAAAACATGAACCAAAGACGTCCGACGCAACAAGTTGAACACTTGGCCACTCCTTTAAGAATTTCTTTATTTTTATTTTAAGAAAATGAAGAAACAACCAATACAATATCGGGATTCTCAGTAAAGAATTTTGTTTCATTATTTTTTAATTGTTTTTGTAGATATTGTAATAAGTTTATTCAAATTTTAGAAAGCAAGTGCGTATACAACAGTAGAATGAGAACTAGTCTACTTACAGGACATTATATCCTGATAATAATGTCTCCAGCGTAGCGTGTCTCCTCTTTTTATTATTTTGTTTTATTTTTTACGTTTTGTTGGCGTAAGCAAACCGCGCGAGTGCTGCTTCCAAGTGCAAACAAACGAACGTTGATCACAGCGAGAAGCGTGCATAGAAAGTAGAAAACATAATAATACTTTGGCAAATCTAATGACTACAATTGTCCTCTACTAGTACCACTACAACGCAAAATAACATCACAAAAATAACAGGATGTTGAATCTCTCACAACTCACAATCGATCTGGATCTCGCGAGAGTTTGCCATGGACATAATTAACATTAACCGTAATTTGAGTTTTTTATTACGAAATTTCAATGTTGCTATTTTAATCTACCTATACTATAAAAACACTAATTAATTAAAATTTTTACCCGCCGTTCAAAAAAAAAACTCAACCAATAATTGAATAGAATTCCAACGGAAGGAAAGTCGTCAAATATTTAATTAGTCGAACGAAGTATGCTTGAAAACGAACACACGAAGAAATGAAAGATTATTCAAACAGTAATTTTCATTTGAGTGGTTTAAATTCTTTGTTTTTTTATTGGATCTTATTTCGCGTTGATTTGTTAAGCTTTCAAACCATTTAAACCAATAAGAATCGAGATGTGAGTTTACCGGATGTGTAGGAGTGTTTCGGACGTGGCTCACCTTCTTTTGTTAACGTTTGTTAACTTTTGTTGGCAGTTTTTACACTTTACGCTATTTTTTATTGTTGTAACCTGCGATCACGACATCCGGTCAATTTTGTAATTAAATTTCGTTATTACTCATGTTACTTTAAAGTTGTATCGATTCAACTAGTTGATCATTAAGTTGGATTATAAGTCCACAATCGTACAAAAAACCTCATCGTAATAACCTTGACAGCATCCTGTTTTCGAATTGAATCTCATAATTCGTCGTTGCACATAGTGTGTGAATTACTTGTTGCTCCACGTGACAACTAAGAAATTATCATTAGCGTGCGCGCGATCGGAAGTTTTCAACATAATTCAAATGTTTTTTTTTGTATGATTCGACGCTTCCTACAAATATTTTTTATTATTTTATTAAATAAATGACATTGAGGTGTTGTTGTTGTTATTCTGTGATGTTAGAAATCAGATAGTTATTTTTTTAGGTCAAATTATTCGCGTGTATGCATTTTTTATTTCGTTCAAAACTTGTTTGAGCGAAATTAGGTGAGCAACAATAAGATGGCAAATGTTGGCAAAAATTCACTTTAATGCTAAGGTATTGTTCGTTTTGATCGCGTCGTATGTAGTATGAAAGTAAAGGGGGTAAAACACATCTGCCGACTTTGCGGCACGGCGCGCACCCCTTGAAAGAAAGAAATTACCACCTGGCGAGGCACTGATGTACGCGCCACGGTGCGCAAACAAGAAGGGCGATGTGTATGACGACGCTTTTCGGTGGAAAGAAGGGAGTCTAATCTAGTACTGTGCGTTACCTTCTGCTTTTTTGAGCATTTTACCTCTCTACTATCCACCGTCGGTTTTAATTTCAAGTATAACCAACATATGACGGCTAGTTTTATTTATTACATTTACATATGCGTTTAAGCGTATCCTAACCTTACATCTGGTGGAATGTACAAGCGCAATGAAGCAACAAATGTTTGGTATTTACGTACTTTGTGTTTATGGCAAAGAAAATTAAAGTTAAGTAACTTAATATTGCATCAATCGATCTTTATCGATCTGTAAATGTCGTTTAGTATTCTAGTATTCATGTCATTTTAAACTTGGGTACTTAAGAAGTCGTTGTGGGCTGTGGTTTGTTATTATTTGTGGATGGCGTGATGCAGGTATCCCAACAATAACGTCAAAAAGTACAAAAAAATAAAGAGCATCAAACCTTTTTACAAATCTTCGGATTGCACTCGAAATTAAAAGGCCACAAAACCCACAAACAAACGAATTAAGATTGATCTACTAGGGAATTGTAAGAAAATGTGCAATAATGATATTTGATACTTTAAACTTTAAAAACATCTGCAAAAAAAAATTCGTAGTAAAGAATATTTGATTACATTTGCGGTCAAATAAATTCTTTGTAATCTTAATTCGATTTAGACATTGTAGTGTAGACGCAGCTTGTGTTCGCTTGTTCGCTTGTTTGTTTGTCATCAACGGATGTTTATCTGTGTTGCATAATTTGAGCGATAATTACCTTAGGTTGATGCGTCCAACGAGATGAAAAACGAGGTTCTCTATTCGGTTCTATTCACATCAGCGGTGTTAGTTTCAAGTCCGATGACTTTATACCGTGTATCCTGCGGAATGCCGCGAATTCTTTGGACCGCATCACCTCGCTTTGCTCTTGTGTCCACCAACTTGATGATATGTTCCAGCGGATATCCTTTCGGGCTTATATCCGCGACGATTTACTTCCACACTGATTTCACCTAGCACCTATTGTACTGATTAATATGCTTGTAAAATACCTAAAACTTAAGTTATTGAATTTGTGGTATTCCTGGAAAGCAATCACCTTGTATATTTTCGGTATGACCAGTTGCGATTTGGGCGTTTTTGGACGACGAAAATGGCATGTAAATATTTTGTCAACTCGAAAATTGCCTTTTTGCATTTAAATTAATCGTTTAATCGAAACCTCGACGCCGCCGCCGAGGTTGGTCGCCGGGGTGGCGTTGCGCGAAAATTTTCAATAATTCAGAATCGCGCCGGACCAAGCCGCCATGCGACACGTCCGTTCTTGCTAAATAATTAGAGCCGGCGTAAAAACTGTCCGGTGTTGTATTTGCGTTGTTGGGCCGCGCATCAATTTCACAGGGGTGCGCTCACGTTGCAGGACACATTGAAATCTGGACAATTGGTGCTTCTATTGGCATGTTGCGAAATTTATTGCCCTAGGTCTGAAACCCATCCAGATATTAAACCTTTTGACTATTCAAACATGTATCGGGTACATATCAGTGTTTTACTCCTGTTAGGGTTTGACTTGTATAACCTGCGGGCATTGCACAGTCCCCTTTCTTTAATACGAAGGGTTTGACGTTGTAGGTACGTCATCTTTAAATTCAAGACATTGGTGACGTCACAAATACTATACGAATTGGTGCGTTAGTAAGGGAAGGTCATAGAACCTTACCAGGTGTTGTAAGCTTGTAGAATGTAGGGGAATCACCTTGAGACATTTTTAAACAGCTTAGGAGGTTGATTTCATTCAAAAAGACGTCCAACAAAAGCAACTTGTTCGTATTGGAAGGTGTTCTTTACAAATTTTACTTTTAAAATTTCTAAATAGGGTATGGAGTCTTTGCCAGGTCCCACACAAGATTACCTACCTGTTTTAGATACTAATATTGCTCCAGATAATATACTACGTCTTAGATCTTAAATGTTCATAAATAGAGGTCATTCAAGGTTATATTCTTTAAAATTCCATATAATTTGTTGGTAATATCAATGCGCGAGTGCCAGAAGTGCACAAACACGAAACCAGACGCGTGCCGTCACCACAGTCCCGTTTTTTCACTCCTCCCCGAACTCCCTGTTGGAGGCTCCCTGTGCTACTTTTGCCATACACAATTTTGCTTGGCGTTGCTTTTGGTATTCAATCTCCCTTCATTCGATAGCATGCGTTGCAATACGTATATATTCCAAGTGTATTGAGGTAGGAAACAAAGAAAACGACGCTCATGCGGCTTCCCCTCTTGCAAGTCGACACCGGGCCTTTCGCTGCTTCGACATAATCTTAATGCGTCATTGTAATGTTAATACAATCGCGCACACGCACACATCGTCACAACAACGTGTGGCCATCTGCCATCTGCGCCTGCATGCTTACAACCAGCGTCGTTCATGACGTAATAAATGTAGTAAGACGCGTTTTACCTCATGACTTACTACAACTTACTACAAGTTACTACAAGACCGTGACGTCACGCAATAGCGTCTCAAGGTTGTAGGACGTCCGGTTACGTCACTAGCTTTACATTCTTATACTGTGTCAACTTGGGAATTCCCAGGTTTTCCGTTCTCCGATTAACCTAGATTACACCTCGTTTTGTTTAAACGCGACTTTTGTGTTTTGTTTTTTGTGTTTCCAGGACGTTATTATCTATTTTTGTAATTAGATAAAGAACTCACGACATCGCACGAGATTCCACACCCCCAGTTATGATTATTATTAGTTTATCCATTATAATAATATTAATATTTTCCTGAACGCCACGCCATTTGCTTGTACTCTGGTTCGGACACGCGGCTAAGGAAAACATTTATTTTAAAGCTGCTGGCGTGAATGGCGAGCACTGAACGCGATTCCTAAAATATTAATGCTATTCACTTGTAGCGCACTTATTGCGACAGATATTAATATTTCAGGCTGCCATAGTTGCTCCTATCTTTACCTGGCTATCGCTAACAGGTTGACTTGCCCGTCGGATTAAACCAAGTCACGCTTGTCACGCGCCTTTACATAAATACTAGGAAATCGTGACGGGGGTAGGAGAAAGCCTTCTAAGTGTTTATTGACTTTTTGTCAAAATTAAAACAAAATCATTAAATCCATAATATCATTAAAGACTGTTCCATAAGTTAGATGTGTTGATGTTTTGATCTTTTGTTTTCTTAAAAGTTTAGAAAGTTTTAGGTTATGTTATCAGTGTATTCAAGGAAAGCTGAAATGATATCAAGAAATATATCACTTTTTTGTCTTCGTGGTTTGACATCATCGTGCATGGGAAACATTCTGAGGACGGTAATAGTTTCGCTTGCGATGTTTATTAGTTCGCGTTCGTGGCGGTGGCGTGCGCTATGGATACTGTGTGTAGACACGCCACCGGAACCGTTCATTGTGTTCGCGCTACTTAGTCGCTTCCGCTAGGCGTCGCGTTTCCGCCGCGGCAAGTCCTCACTCGGCAACGCTACACTTCCTTCGCTTCCTCTTTCAAGGGTCCCGGCCCAGCCGCAATCAAAAGGGGGAACTTGCTTGGCTTGCAATTACAATTATGTGCACCCTTTTTGCGCGTGGCTCTACATTAAGTTGTCTACAGGTGTGAGACTTTGCTTGTTGTTATTAATGTCTTGACTAGTTAGCGGAGATGTTGCGCCCGCTTAGGCGTGTAATATTTTAAACGTCTTGACGCCATAATCCGGGTTTGAAACACAAACAGATTTTAAGATTTAAGTTATCGATTTGTTCCCAAGTTAGTTCTCTAAGTTTTCAATAGAGTTTGACGTCTTAATGATTAATTAATTGCAATTGTATTGATTGTGGTTGATAATTCCAATCTTTCGGATTGGATCTCGGATCGTGCCGCCTCCAACTATGTGTATGTGCGCGCGTTGTGCAGCGTGCGCGAAAAGAGAATACGGTCGCGGACCGTTGGTCAAATGCAATGCGAGCGCTTTTATAATTCAGTTATTGATTTTGTCGGGGGGCCTTTTCCACCGTCCCCGACTTGCCGCCCCCCGTTAGCCCGGCATCCTGCCACCCGCCTATGCTCTCTTGTGCTCACACTATCACTACGCACACGACGCATGTGTGTGTGTGCATTAAAAATTGAAATAGATTTTTGCATTCGTCCCGCCTGCATGGCATGTGGAGTCCTGTCGGGCCTGGGTCCTGCTGATTTTTTTTGCGTCCGCGCGAGGCCGTTTGTCGTCATCATCATAGCCATGCCGCCAAAAACGCATACGCACTTTGTGTGTGTGTTGGTATCAGTGTGTGAGTGTGCATATTTGTGCACCGTTTCGCCGGCACACAAAAAGCGGCCGCGAGGTGGGTGGCGTTGAGGGCGGCAGCGGCCGTGTGAGCCATATATAATTTATGAACGCGTCGGACGCGTCCCGGCGTTCGTCGGCGGCGGCGGCGGTGTCGGCGGTGTTTTCCATGTTTTTCCGCGCTGGCATCTGTCACCAAATTACCGGACCCTTTCAGTCACCTGGTGAATTATTCAGAATATTTTTACAGCCAATGCCGCACCACCAAACCCGCCGCTTGCTCTCACACCTCTCGAGTGTTGGGCCTCTCAACCTGCGTATATTAAGTATATTTAGTAATTTACATATTTACCCAGTTAACCCTGGCTTTCAAGCTGGAAAAGCAAATCATCATAATTATGCCTGTGTTGTGCACTTTGCCGCCTCTCACTCATTTTTAAAATTGAGCACACGATATTTTAAAATTCCTTGCAAAGAATAAAAATCTCAATCCATAAATCCTAACAGAACTTACCCACAACTTGTTGCTGTTCGGGCTTTCTTAGTGTTGTAAGAAAGGGTCGGTGATGGCCCGTCACGCCTTGCTCGATTTACTTAAAGAGTTCCTTCCGAGCACTTCCTTGCAAACGACTTCCTTATAAGATTTCCTTACAGTAGTAGAAGCGCAACAGGTTGCCACTTATTTCCCTCCCCCAGGACGACGGCGTAATCTTAGATCGCTTTCAAGACGTTGTTCGCCTTTCCAAGTCTCAGCACACTCAGCAGTCCCGGGACGAATTTCTCCACTCCCCTAATTTTGTACTTATCAACTCATTTCACTCCATTTTCGTCGTAAACGTTTAAAGACGTAAAACTCCCAAGTCGCCAAGTTTAAATTAATTCGGAAATTAGTAATTACGAATTACGTTTACGCTCTTTGCCTCCGAAAGTCATCAAGTCTTCAACAACCCGGCTTTGATTAATTTTCTTCGTTTTCAAGACTGATCGGCTACCAGGGGTGGAGTTTTCGGATGTTTCTATGTCTCGAAAGGTCCAACAGCAAAAAGGTAATTTATCTCTTCGGAAGTTTGCGTTCTTGGGCGATTATAATTAATTGCCCAGCAGCCGAGGAATGGTCACGATCAAATGGACAAGGAATCAACGAAACTTTATACATTGTTAACGATCAGAAAAACTTTAATTGCTTTCTAACATTAAATGCGCACAAGCACGCTAAAACTTTTAGCACCGTTTTTAAATAATTTAACTATTTTTTACTCGAGAAGGTTAAAAAAAGCAATAGGTGTAATACTCAGGGTTTATAAATTTATCTAGCGTGTAGGTACTCATAAATCCATTTATCGATTTTATCAATTTATTTGTGTTTGGCTCGTGTGCAAACGCGGCACACGCTCCTGTTTACTTCGTGTGTTTGTGGAGCGTGCGTTCGCCCTGACTTAAAAGTTGTGAGCAAAAAAAATACGAAATAATGGTAAATCACCAGGCGTCGGACGACAGCTGCAACTGGGCTTGCTTGCACCTATCAATTCTTCGCCGGAGAGGAGAGTAGAGAGTAGAGAGCTCGTGCTAAGTTGCAACTTGCAGCAAAGCAACAAACCAGCTGACTTAGTCTCCAAAACCTCGGGCAGAAAACAAAGAAACTTGCCCTAGGAATTGAGCTAGGGTTCGTTCAGAGTTCAGACGAACCAAAGGACCTTGGGACACCCTCAGAAGGGTGCCTTATACCGAGGGAGCTGTACACACAAATCGGAACATAACCTTAAATAAAATCATGATCGTACAACTTTCCAGAACACTCTACGACGGATATAATTGTAGGTCTTACTGATGCTGTTCAGGCTCGTGCTTGTGCCACGCGTCATAGGGTGCTCCACCTAAAAACACACCCTGCTTGGATTATATTTATTACATCTAAAAGTATTACAAACACAGTACTCTAGGTCATTTTTAAAAAAAATATCAATCAGTAGTACATTTTGATTTTTCGATAGCAAGTTTAGATGGTACTTACCGGGAAACAAGGAAAAATATTAATTATGTATTCTGGTATTTGTATGTGAACACATCAGTCGATGGGGTTAGCGGTCGAGGAGGCGCGGGGGTTTATTAACAACCTGTTGATTGGAAAATTAATAAATTGATGCGGTGCATCATGTGTAGTAGCACCACACGCGTTGCACACAATGACACAATCGGCATATTATAATACCGAAGCGCAAAACCGCAACCACTCAAATGTACCAAAAATAATTCATTCGTTCATTCATAATTTTACACCCGCCCACTCATAGCTGATATGAACGTATAATTTTCATAACATGTATTTAAACATGCATATTAAACGATGCATTGTAAATTTAACTATTTTACATTTAACTAAATACAGCAAAACAAGAATTTAATTTCGTAACGTTCCAGTTACTATAAATTAATCTCCAATTGTTTTTCGCGTTAATATTATGTTAATAACATTTTACAACCCCTCTATAACGCTTGCAATGCTTTGATATCACATTGGAAATTGAACATCTGCTTCAATATCGAAATTTTGTTTTCAAAAATACTCCAAGAATGTTAGTTGTATCTTAAATATTAGTACCGATTTCAAGAGTCTGAAGAGGCCACTTATTTTTAGTAAACATCTTACATACTTATCTTCCTTTACCACAGAGATCGTGTTATTGATTTGAATGATATTTCTTGAGTTCCTTTCATTGATTTCCTTTTCGTACCTCCAACTGCAGTTTGGTAAACAACATGTGTATGCATGTAAACCTAGATAAGATGAATGTCTTCAAGGTGCAATCGGTGATCGACCTGTCGTTCCCCACAAACCAGATAACAATAGCTGAGCACAGGTAGCAAACTGGGATTGCTTTAGATCTGTTTGGAAGCCTTAAACTCACCGTTTGGCGTAAGGAATTTGCAAATCTTTTAAAGGGTTCACGGTTTTAACTGGTTCTAACCCTTAACATGCATATGCAAGTTGATCTTTTCAAATCAAAGGGTTTTTGGCATAAATATATAACATCTGCGGAAAAACACCTTGATGCTTAACATCTTTAGAAACTTCTAGAACATCTGCGTGATTCTCAATTGAAATAATAATAAAATATCGAATTGGAAATGAAATTTTATGCTAAATTGTAGCCAACAGATAATCGGGGCATGTGTTATTTGTGTTTTCTATTTATGGCACGTACTAACATAACCTCAACTTAAAACTAGACGCGTGCTACAGAGTAACTACTATTTTGAAGATATACAACGTTAAATACCCGTTTTATTAAATAATTAAAATTTTATGACGTGATACTTGACATTATGTTTCTTTCTGGCACGTTCTTGTAATTTTAGAACTAAATTTGATTGAAGAAATTTAATTTGAAATCTTTGTGGTGCGGTAAGATGTTACACGTTTGCCACCTGGTGTTTGAAGCACTTTATAGCTCATAATGTTCCTCTTTTCTGCGCCTACGCATCACCTGCGTTGTTTCTGCACACACAAAGTTGCATTTCCTTCCGTAGTCTTCCATTCGAGATCTTTAAGTGCCAAATCATGAAAGAAACAGCACGTACTTTTAAAAATCTCGTAAAATCCTTGTGCAATTCAAAGAATAACAAATTAACAAAAGTTAGAAATAACTTCCGGTCTTCTACCATTCAGACTTTGTGTGTTGGCGACTTAATTGATACCTTTACTTTACCGTACTAGTCTACTAGTTCGATAAGAGGAAGAAACTCGACTTTTTTGACCACAATGTGGACAATAAAAACTGGACACGTATTAAAAGCTCCACGGGTGTTTTAGTTATACAACGTGTTACATTGTTGGTTACAAATGAAAGCAAATGAAAACCATTTTTGTAATATGCAAGAAGTCGTTGTTGAGTTTACACGCGCAATTGTCGGACAACTTACTTACTTAGTCGCTTATCAAACAATGTCGGGCGTGTTAAAAGCCGTTTTGGCATCAGACACAATCCCGGCAAGGTTGTAAAGCAATAGTGAAGTAATGTCGAACGTCATTTGGTTGGTTTGCATCGACTTGTTTTGTGTAAGAAGCGATAAATTGTACAAATTGATCCATTCAACATTTGACAATCATTTCTCGTGTAAACTGAACACCCACCGGTCAAGCACACGTCAACATTTAACCGAAAATGTTGCTTCTGTCTGTACCTCATGGTAAATACCTAATACGTTTCTAAACATTCCGAAATTTTGTTTAGTTTCTCTGATTAATTTTTTGTTTGTCCCCATGTTTGTTAATAATTATCAGCTTCCAATTAATTTGCACATTGGAAAAAAGCTGGTGATGGAGCAAAGATCAAAACCGGGGCTTCGTTAAACGAATCGAAATTGAAAACAAACAAAAGCTTCCGGCGTTTTGGTGTAACTATAAATTCAAAAAAAAACGAAATCAAAAAAATTTTAGGTTATGCTTTAATAAAAAATTTGCTGTTTTTGTTTAGTTTTTTTTGGATTTTCGGAAATATTTTAACTAAAAAACATGATGCTATCTATGATGTTATCCGCGTTTACGGTCGAGTTGATGTTGGAGGCAGTGGAGTTAGCGGCGGCCTTTCGCGAGGAAGCGCATGCGTTGCGTACGGGCTCGCGAGAGCGAGATTTTAAAGCAAGCGGCAATGAGGGAATCAAACGGCGCACTTTTGAAGCGATGACCGCTCGTTCGATCGATGTTTTATATAAAGGCTCGCTGTCGTGGGGCGGCATGGCCACACCCTAGGCTAATTGAATGAGAGAGGAAAGTCTGTACCATAACAACATAACCTTACTTCTAACCTTAAAAACTTTAAAAATTTTAAAACGCTGTATCATCGTCTTATAATTCCAGTTAAGGCTTAAGTCATAAATGACAGGTCATCTAACCGATTAACGCGATTTGGTGCAATTTTTTTTAAAGTTAAGGCTAAAGAAGTTAATTAAAAGTTTGTGTTACCAAACACGTATCTACCATATGTTTATGACATGTCTTTGCTGTGTTTTCTTGAGACTACGGCGCAAAACGAAAGTAATTAACGGAATAACAGTTGCACGATAAGCCGACAACAACTTAGGGTTGATTTGGTTCTTTCCATATAAACGTAGAACCTTATGTTGTAGGCAGAAACTTTTAAACTTTCGTGCCAATCGAAAAGTGAAAAGTTTTACCGCGGTGTTCATTAATGGCGTCTCGCTAATTACTCCCGACTAATCACAATTACAATCACAACTCCGAGGGAAAACAATTGCCTTCAACTTTTAATGTACTAGGTATTGGGAGGTTGTTGGGGGTGGTAGTTTTTCTTGTAAGGAAATAAAACAATTGAAAATAGAAATGTGTGCAGTGTTTTCAATTTTCAGTTGAATTACGGGCAACAATAGTAGTGTTTTGTTTTGCGAAATAAAATGTTTTGCGTTGCTGCAAACCGGTAGCGGAAAACCACTGTCCGGAGCGCAATTTTTCAATTTTCAATTCGCTTTGCGCAACGTGTGCATACGCTCTCGCCCTATGCTAATTAGGAATAGGATGTATGGCCAGCAGGCAGCGGCTATAACAGCGGCGGTAACGGCAGGAGAGCTAAAAAGACCATTCGCAGTTTTACTTTTTAAATACAAAAAAAAAACACGCGATGCCAAGGGTCAGTTTCAGTTCCTCGCTGGATATTTACAAAAAGAGAGCTTGGAAAATCCTCGGAGTGTTTGCGCACTTAATCCTGTTTATACCTAGCTTGTTAAATTTCGTTTGATATCAATGCACGCCCTGTATATTATAAAACATTACTGCGTGGTGTATGACTGCATGCCGGAGTCTGTGAGTCTGTGAAAGGGTTGTGCAGAGAAAAAGTTGGTGAAACTAGAAAAAAATCTCTTTCACGTTTGATGTAGCAATGAACGAGCTTTCCGACCCCTCACACCGCTTGCGGGGTAACCCTTGACCAAAGGCTTTATTTTATTTTAATTTAATTTATTGCAATTCAATTATGAATTGATTTGATTGTTTGGGTGGTGTGAGGTCCATAGCCACTTGATAACACTGAGCGTGCTACTGATTGTTAATAACCGACAATCGATACACACTTGGAAAGGAGGCGCATAATCTGCGGTCGTGCGAGCAAATATTGCAACAGGGAGGTGAACGACGGCGGCGGTGCTGGCTTAGACGGCGCGGCACAATGACGTTGAATGCACACTAATAGGCAGCCCATTTTGCATGCTTAAGCGGCGGATATGCAAGCAAACAAACAAACTTGCCACACATTTGAGCACATAACCTCACACAGGCTAATTTGTGTCCTTATTACATCCTATGCTAATTTTTAGGTTATTTTTTTGAGAAATTAGCTTTTATTTTAGTCGTTAAATACTTGTCGTTGTCGTAATCTAGCATTATTAGGAAGTGACTAACTTTGTCGTGTTGAGCATCGTCTAATTGCTGAAATTCATTATACAACGCGCGCCAGTGCCAGCGATAGCTCATGATTGTTGTGAGAAAATGTGATTCGTTTGGGCCACGTTTTCCATACGCGGTTATTAAATTTATCTCATGCTGCCACACGCCGCACATTAGACCACAAACGCTTGCACCATCAAGTGTTCCTTAATATGGACGTCTTTAATCTTTAATGATCTTCTCTCACGACTTGACGCTTCGTAATTTACTTCGTCGACTAAGCCCGTCAAAACTTTAAGGGCGTCATAGTGGAAATAAAAAGCGCTGGTAACATTTCTTAATAAAGTCTTAATGACGAGTATTGCAGTGCATCCTTTCTGGTTCTTTCTGATTCATTTCAAGCAAAGAATTTTGCGCTAATGCGATATTCATTTGCATGCATTCGCCCGGCGCATCCGCGGCTCTGTGTTTCAAGGAGAGAAATAAAGCAAAAAAGAAAATGCGGGAGTAAAGAAAAGAAAGGGTTTCGAGCATGAAGGATGGAAAAATGGAAATAATGTAAGAGAAAGATGTCGGATGTCGTGCGCCAAGCACAATTGTAATTATATGAATCTAGTGCATGAAGCACATTGCGCACTGGGACTAGCAGAGATGCAGTTGATGCAGTTGGCTTGCTCCTAAGACAAGACACGGGAAACGAGTGAGATAGCGATGTAGTTTTTGCGTTATGCGATGTAAAGTAAAAAGTTAGCGCTGCAGGAAAGCAGGAAGGAGTTGGGTTGTTGGGGCGAAGGAGGTGAGGAAAGTCGAAGACTGCGGCGCGGATGGATGCAAACGCGGCTCCCTAACCTGCCTCACACCACCTTCGAGTTTCGATGCGGCGTGTGCGGCCTTTCGCGTTCGACTCCCGCTTCGTATTGATCTCCCCGCTGCATTCGGCGCGCGTTTTTCCCTATCGCATTTCGAATACCGAGCGAACCAACTTGCTAGATTGGATATGCATCGATGTGCGAGATCGTGGTCATGAGTCACTGACCAT
Organism: Atheta pasadenae; assembly: GCA_030264155.1. NCBI lineage: Eukaryota > Metazoa > Arthropoda > Insecta > Coleoptera > Staphylinidae > Atheta > Atheta pasadenae. The sequence goes on from JARJDS010004230.1 coordinate 112,867, forward strand.
ACAACTCAAAATAGCTTGGTTCAACTCAAAATTATTAAAATCACTACAACCTTTTCTTTTTACACCACAAACATTAACCTTAAACCATAACCTTAAAACATAAAATAATAAGTAATGACTTGTACACACTATATACTTACGTAAATAATCTTCCACCAGAATGTTCTCTTTTATCCTGATTACTACTTAGGTGTATATCCAGTGCGGAAGAAACGTCTTTCCATTATCGTAGTTTTCTCGTTGGTTCGCTCCAGATTATTATTGTTTGGAATGTTATGTCATACACGCTCGACTGCACACACAAGCAGACGCAAAAAGAAGCTAAGTTGGAAATCTTTTTGTTCCTTATTCCTTTGCATATTTCTTCATTATTCCTTGACACTCGATACACCTTGGTGAGAATATTCGTTGCACGACATCCCCGAGATTTCTTTCTTCCGGGCATCGATTAAAACACTACGTTTCCCGCATAGCCCACGATGATGATGATGATGTACGAGCACTCAACGCGATGGGGGGAAACATGCTATGCGTTCCTTGCATCTTTTTGTAGACGACTTTAGAGACGACGCAAAGAAAGAAGTTGAAGCTCACGCAGAGAAACACGTAGGTGGCAATGGAAACCAAAAGGGTTGTGAGTGGTTTCGTCAACGCTGGATTCTAAGCTTTTAAGCGAAGAAATAAAGCTAAAAGGGGAAGAATTGTTAATATCAAACTTAATATTTTTTACAACTATAACCATTAATATTACCTGCAACTGTAGTACACACATGGCTCGACGTTTGTTTGTTTTTTGTTTACAACTCAATGACGATAGTAAAGGCATAGCCAACTTTTGTTTTTTCCAAAACCAAATGCTAATGTTTTGTAATTTAACGTCAAAACTAAAGCAACTTTTGTTTTACAATTGTATTGCTGTTCTACCGCGTTTTAATAACAACTAAGAGGTTATGTAAATACATTAAAGAAATAATGCGTTTAGTTTTTTTGTTTCCAAACTTTTTTGATGTTTAGATCACTTAATAGCTATACTTGGACATTAGAATTAACCCCTTGAACGTTTGACTACGTATTCAAAGTACTTAGTCGAAAATAATCCCCAAAAAAACTAAGCAATTGTGAATTATTTATTGGAACAAACTTAAGGAAAAGTAAAGTGAAACTGTTACAAATTACAGTACTTAACCCCCAAACGTTATGGGTATTAAGTATTATATATTTGGTGTGTAAGTATTTTCGAACTCTCAATAGAAATGTTTGGGGGCGGTGGAAATTGAGCCCTAAAACGAAGCTAGTAATTGAACACTATACAACAACACCAAACTATAAAAAAAATCCAACATGATTGTATGGGTAATAAAAGCAGAAATGTTAAATTCATTCTACAAACGAGAGGGGAGATGGGGACAACAAGCGTGGCATGGAAATTAACTATAAAAATGGTTATGTGCGCGTGTAACTTCATCATATTCGCATCCTCGCGGTCGCGGAACGACCGAAGAGATAAAACTGATGATGACGGTGCAATTCTTAACGTCAACATGGCGACATAACAAATGCAATCGCTTTAAAGCACTTTCTTTTTAAAAGTCATTCGTGAGGGCGGCTCAAGGTATGTTACGTCGTCATAAAACACCTCTTGTACGACGACAATCCTCAAATATAAAACTAAAATATAAAAGAAATTTCGTTTGATACTCTTGTGACATTTACGTGCTTTTTTGTTTCGCCGCGTGCGCTAAGACAATTTGCTGGCTCTTATAAAGTTTTCGTTTCGGAAGCAAGTAAATTCGTAAAAAAAGTTTTTATTTTTGAGGATATAAAAAGTTATGTCTTGCAATGCGAAGAAGTTGGAGATCGTTTTATATGCAATCAACGACGCGTTTAAAAGATTCGCGTTATTCACGTTTTGGTTCTGTAATAAAATAGGCGCGTAAAAAGTCTAAATAAAATGAAGAACGGAACCGGAAGGTGACCGCAATCAACGTGGCCCATCTCCGGGACGAACCTTATTCCGGTTTCTGCGCAGAACGCGCGTTCACGCGCAGCTTAAGTTACTTTTTTGTGCGCACGGAACTTAAATCGCTTGAAATTAATATCTAATTGATGTGTTGTATTCAAACGCGTGTCATGACACGTGTTAGTTTTTATTGGAACGATCAAACCGTTACTAATTATTTGAAGTGTGACAGGAAGACTAAACAGGAAGACTTTATACGTTTTTTTAGTTACTTTCAAGTAAAAAAAAAAATAAAATAAAAAACTCTTTGAGTTCTTGTAGTCTTTGGACTCAGATGTTGTTCCATTGGCTAATTGTCATTTTCTCCTGTATTGTTTTGCACACTGCACGTATTGTTACCGTGGTTTCGATTAGCGCTCTCCCTGCAGTGGTGCAGGCTTGCAACACTCGAAGATCAGGATGCATCAACTAAAGGTCCGATCTGCGTGAGATATACGTTCTTTGTGTGTTCTACCTCTACCCCTTTAGCGTTGGTTAGATATCGCGCTTGAGAACCGTGGGTTTCCTTCCGCATCCGCCGTCTTCACACACAATAAGTGTATGCGAACCAATCTGATGTTGCTTGTATTAAGAAGAACAAAACAGCGTGCGATTAATGAAGCAACCGGCATAAATCATACAAATTCTCATACGGGCTCTAGAATTAGCATACGAACTGCTCTCATCAATCATTTCAGTGTAAATTTAAGATTTTCTTTTGTTTCCACTTTTGCAATCCCAAGAGTATTATTGGTATTGTCGTTTTATGTAGAGAAATCCCGTAAGTTATAATTGTAGTGTTGTGACAATTCTAAAACTACCATAGAGCATTTGTAATAAAACAAAAGTGAAATGGACTGTTAAAGTGCAATATTAAGTAAATTTACTTTAGATTATGCTTTAATGCTTTAAAGACAAATATTGTTTGTGTTCTTATTTACACGTTAAAAAAAAACGTAAATGCGTTATAAATTGTCGGAACTTTTTTGGTTGCAAGTCCAAGCATTGGAATCGCCTGGATCGATTTAAATGGTGCAATAAAAAAAGTCTTGTCGGTGAAGGAAGTAAACTGCGGTGGTAACACAAACCGGAAGGCACTTATTTATTAAATCAATATCCGTATCGTTGCAGCGTATCAGTTTATCTAGGAAATTTGCCGCAACTTTATTCGCTTGTTTACACCTTTCAAGGTACTTTAGATTTATTTTTATTGATAAACCAGCTTTACTTTGATTTGTCTGGCGCCTGATAAGTTAGCAAAAGTGCTAATTGGCAACAAGCAGCTAAAATTTGAAATTTGAATAAATTATGTCTATTTGCGGTCGAATCATGAGCGTGTTTAGGTATTAATAACGTCGCGAGAAACCCCTGATTTTACTCAGTCGCTAGATCTCCTGCAGGCTGGCAAAGTACCTCTCGAGCAGTCTGGTCTTTTGTCTTTTGCACCCTTCTAAGATAGGGGCGAGACGCCTACGTGCTCGCCACGCCGAGGAAGCCACTCCGTCATTAGAAATCCAAGCGACTTGCGTCGCCCTTGAAAAACGTACCTACGAAAAAAGGAGCTAAGGGTAAAAGCAGGAAGAAAACTGCAAAGCCCCAATGTGTAAAGTAGAATAACCTTTCATACTGCTCTACCCTACAGTAATGTCTTACTAAGTATCAGCGTGAAGAATAGAACGGAAGGAGAGTTGTGAGTTAGGAAGCTGGGCACATGAGAAAATCACGGCCGAAAGGAAAGGAAGCGGGTCGTAATGAGGAAGCACGATTATAAAAAGAGCGCCCGCGACTTCGATAAGATACCGGACAAGTTAATCACGATTATTGTGTGTCGCGGGTCACCTAATTGCTTCGCATAATGTTGAAAGAGGCCAACGCAAAGTGCACCATCGCGACATTTCGATTCCCCCTCGTAAAATGCACACAAACTTCCTCCTCATCGCGCATCTCTACGCCCAAACCTCCAAACACAGGCCGGCGATTAAATCGCGGTTTAGGGTCATGAAGCGTTAGTTTTTAACATGTAGGCTATTTGGTTAAAATTAATAACCTTAGAATTAATGAGCAATTAGTAAATTTGTCAATTAATTTACGAATTTATACCGAAGTTAACCCGATGAAGCGTTGTTGACTAATTAGTAAAAATGCCAAAAAGAAGCAAACAAAGCAAATAATCAGTCGGAATTCATGTAATTGCTAGAATTAAAACGAATGAACTACTCGTATAAAAGAAGATGGAATAAATCTATAAATACGTACCCGGTAAATGCTGCGATCACGACGACACTGTGGATGCTTTTTTTCCGCCGTCTTTAAATGATATATTACCAGCGTAATATAAACGCGGACCAACACCGACCAGACCGGATGCAGCCAGTTAGAGACGATGTAAGCAATGTGACGCTAAGTCATCACTTAAATGACTAATTAGATCATAACGCGTACACTTTCGCGATGTCATATTTGTCAACAAAACAAATACATCTCAGTTTAACAACACACGATTATTATAAATGGTTAAGTTGGCGTTTGTTAGGAAACAAACAATTGAAAGTTATATGGAAACTCATAGGTAGTACATTGGATAACAAGTAGGCTATGGATTTGAGCATCACGACGTAAACAAAATTTTGTTTTATAGAAAACAACCAATTCATACAAACGTTTAGTGTAACGTTAGTTGTGTCCAATTCTTCGACAGAGTGCAAATTTATTTAATGAAAAACCTTAAATGTAAGTTTGCTTTTTATTCTTAACGTTAAATTAATTAGATATGTGTCTAATTTTTAAAGTCCAACCGAAAGAAACATCTGGTCATTGAAGTTCAACATGACATGTGTTTTATTTCTTTAGTTAAGTTCCGGGAGTGAAACAATATGGCACAAAAACGCATTCCATATTGTTCAGGTGTGTTTACCACCGACTAAGATAGAAAGATGTGCTTCCGGCAGCGGTCAGCGCCTCATCAAAAAAATAATGTAGAATTGTAGATCGGCGTGTACGATGTGTATAAGCGCGCCTGGCTTTGGCCGGTAGTTACTTCCGTTCCGGCGCGGTCATGCGTTTCGAACGCCACCACCGCGAGTGTGCGATGTCGCCACGACTGAAAAGGAACTTTATTGTTTCCCACATTCGCTCCACGGTGCCGTACTCTTAATGAATAAGATTAACATATTGTGTTCTATATTATTTCGACGTTGGCTACGCATATAAGTTTTAAACTTGATGATAAAGGAGTGTATCCGGTGTGGGAATTTTTGGTCAAATTGGCAATTGGCATGCGAAGTTTTTTTTTGTAAAAGAAGTAAACTAAGAATGTGAATAAAAAGGGGGAAGAATTTACCTGAAAACGTTAGTTTTTCGTATGAAGCGTACTTTTCGTCCAAGAAATGTAAAATGTAGAATAACAATGGTAAGAAAAGCAACCCTAAGATGTGAACAATTCCCACGATATTGTCCCACGTTGGGAAAATGTTTCTTAAAGTTTGTGATGATGTAGGGATGCTTCTGCACCCTTATAAGATGTAACTTGTTTGCTATTGTTTGGATGCGTTAAGATGTTAGGTTAGATTTGCATAAAATTTTGCGTTGAATGCTAAAGTTAAGTAAAACTAAGGAATTGTTGGATTTTGTTGGAATTGTTTTAGCTCGGTCTATATCAGTTCTGGTAATAACATGCGACGTAATATAAAACTTGTAGGTTGTAGGTTGTGTTAAGTGTGATAAGTGAGTTTGTTTGCGTGCATACGCAATGCGAATCGAACGAAATGCACGCCCCGCGATAAGAGTCTAATTTCATTTCGTCGATAAGACAGTAACGCGGGCATTACCGACAGATGGTAATTTATTGGTGAGAATTACGCTTTTCTACGCGCACACGCATCGCTCAAGTACGGCCATATGGTGGAGTTATATGTATTTTGGAAACAACGGCTTAGAATGGAAAAGTGTCATAATATTTGAATAAGATAATTGGAATATTTAGTTTAGTCTTTATGGTTTTTTTGATTTTAGAGGCAAAGTTAAAAGAAGCGATGAGTTAATTAGGATGCCAATTTCATTTCTCGAAGGCTTTCTTTCCGTTTGAGTATTTCAGTTGAGAATTTAAAAGTTAAAAGAAGCAGTTTCCTTTTTGATTATACAAACGACGGCTGGATAAAATTGCGAGTGCAATCTGAAAGAGATTGGATTTGTGGAAAAAACGGAGCGCGTCCGTTTTCTCTCTTCCTTTGCCGGCGTCGCGCGTATTTAATTAGAGCTGTAGTTAGCTGGGCAACATTACAATAAGAATGTCTCGTCCGTATCTCTTGCTTGTGACACATTACTCAGTTGAGCTGATACGCGCAGAAAGTTTTATGCTAATATTTCAGGATGTATGAGTATTCCATATGCGGTTTGGTGTGTGGACGCAAAGTAGTTGTTTCCTTCTGTTTGGTGTGTGCAAGTGTGTGCGCTTGTGTGGGTCGCATATGTGAGCAGCACGAGCTCACTCGTGCGATGCGAGTTCTCCGCCGTAGATCAACAGTTGTGCGTTTGTAATGCCTTAGCTCTGTCGCATCCCCTCCTGCTTGCATTTACTCTTCTCCTTTTGTGCGCCGGTTGTGGCCCGGTGTGTGTGTGTGCGCGCTGCTTGCATGTTGAGTAGGAGACCCGACCGGATGTAAAGAATACGTTTTTCCGTTTGCTTCAGGTATTGACATGGGCGACTATTCTTAAGTGGGGGCCACCGCGAAATTCATCTGCCTGGGGCTGCAAGGAGGGGGAACCGGTACGACCAATAACGCTTTAACTTATAATGTCATCGGAGGAGGAGACAGAGTTCGGTTTGTACACAGATAAACTCCTGAAGAAAAGCAAAAGAACCAGACAGCGCGTGGACGCCGGCGAACCGCGCAACAGCTACTCGTCGATACCGAACTTCAGTTCGCGGCCGACCTTCCTCGGCAACGGTAACAGTTTATACGGTGCGATTTTCACGCAACAACAACAGTTCGGTCTCTTCGGACCGGGTTTCGCGCCGGCGAAAATGTTAAACGAACTGCTCGGCAGACAAAAGGCATCGGCTACGACAACGCCGGTGTCACAAGTGTCCGCCGTGGTGGATGGCAACAACACAGAAAGCGAGGATTCGGTGAAGTTCGACGCGGTGATACGGTGTGGTGGCGGCGGTGTGGGTGGCGGTCTTACAGACGGCAGCGGCAGCCCGCCCTCGAATGAACAGCTCGCTCATCACATGCTGCGCGACATTCTGCAGGGGCGCAAGCACGAATTTCTCACGCTTGAGCACGACCTGCGCAACGGTGCACAGGATCACAATAACATTATGAATAACAACAACAACGAACCGAATAAGGCAGACACGGATCGTAGTCAGGACGCGTCTGATGCTGCAGCGGTGGTTGCGATGAAAGAGTGTTTGGTGGAGGCGGGTGTTGTGGGTGAGCGCCAGCAGGCGGAACTTATGGAAGAGGCGCTCAATGGTATGGAGACGGAGTCTCTGCCGTCACCAAAAGTAGAGCCGTCCAGTCCAGCTAAACCAGAAGATGCGAAAAAGGCGCGAGTGGAAAACATTGTCTCAGGTATGCGCTCTAGCCCAGCTCCGCAGCAGGTCAACGGCTGCAAAAAACGTAAACTATATCAACCACAACAGCACGATAGCAATGCTGACCGATACATCGATGATGAGGAGGAGCTTATGATGGAAGAACCAATTAGGCAAAAGCGCGTAGAAAAGAACGCGCTTAAGTCGCAGCTGCGCACAATGCAGGAACAGCTCGCTGAGATGCAGCAAAAATACGTGCAGCTGTGTACCCGCATGGATCTTGGATCTGAAGAGAGCCAGGAGGTCGAGGAGTTACCTAGCGATAGTGAACAAAGCAAAAGATCAGCGCCTCCGTCTCCTGAGCCTTCAGTAACAACACCAACCACAACACAGCCGCCAACGCTGGCGCAGCAGGTAAGCAAGCTGAAAATTAGTCCCCCTGGCGGTCGGCCGTTCCACAACGGTTTACTGCACGAAAACCCTCATCTCAGTAATGCCGCCGCTATGTATTTGGGAGTAAGTCACAAACTGATGATGGAGCAAGAGGCTCGTATGGCAAAAGAAGCAGCTCTCGCCGCCTCAATGGCAGAGTCGCAGTCTCATGCCAGCCAACAAGTTCCTCATCCGACCAACAACCACCACAACCATCATCATCATCAACAACCGCAACACCCGCATCATCATGCTCAGAAGCCTGAGAACTTTGCCGATCGGCTATCAATGATGCGCAATATGACGACACCCACTGGCACCGATCTGGAAGGACTCGCCGACGCTCTCAAGTCGGAGATTACCGCCTCCCTTTCGAACCTCATTGATTCGATCGTGACGCGTTTTCTCCATCAGAGAAGATGCAAAAACGATGCGGCCGCCTCTGCGGAGCAACTTAACAAGGATCTCCTCATGGCGTCTCAGCTGCTCGACCGCAAATCTCCTCGGACCAAAGTGGCCGAGCGGCCCAACGCTCCTCTACCATCAAATCCTTCAACAGGCGCAAGCGGCGGAGCATCCTCCAACACCGGCAGCATGAGTGGTAGCAACACACAAATGGTAAATGGAAATGGCCCATGCCATCCGATGATGCCTGCGCATCATCATCACATGAATAACATGCACTCCAAACAAACGAGCGATTTGCATATAAGGCCTCCGATGTTTCAGCCCCCCAAACCCCCGGGCATTAGTCAAGCAGCATTATACGCGATGAACCATCCATTCTGCGTTGCCAAACAGGAGAACACCCCCGAGCAGAACGAGGCCCTCAGTCTGGTTGTGGCGCCCAAGAAGAAAAGGCATAAGGTGACAGACACGCGCATCACACCGCGTACTGTTAGCCGCATTCTGGGTCAAGACGGCATGGGCATGTCGCCGGCTTCCATGGAGCCGAACTCGTGCCCATCCCCGAGACCTCCACCACCATACCATCAGCCTCCTCCGATGCTGCCCGTCTCGCTGCCCACATCGGTGGCCATTCCCAATCCAGGACTGCACGAATCTCAGGTTTTCTCACCATATAGCCCGTTCTTCCACGGACCCAGTCATGGACATCACATGGCCATGCAGGTAGGTTTCGCTACTAGGCTTGATTTTGCTTCAACAACTCTTTTTTGTACAACTCGTTTTTGTGAAACTTGTGAACAGTTACATGGTTATTTGCAACAGGCGTCGTCTTCGCCACCTCGCATGCATAAGATGGAACGCGACTCGCCGCCCCTGCATCATCCGCCGACATTACTGCATCCGGCTCTCCTCGCCGCTGCCCAGCACGGTGGATCACCCGACTACGGCCACATACGCGGCCCCAACTGTGGAATGAGCATGGACGCCGACCGAAACTCTGACTGCAACTCCGGCGACATCTCGTACGACGGCATGCAGCCTACAATATCCTTTTTATGCAAAAGTTAACTATTTCTGTTTTTGATCACACATCTTAGCAAACGTCTACTTTTATTTCATTAATCCGATATAAAACGGGAACTTGAGGGTATTCATCAGATCGCTTGCACTTACTTTGAGGTCAAATTCTACGTCTAACCTTTAAGTCAACGTCGAAACCTTAGCGCGCACTTAAATCCGATTTAAATCAATCGCGTCCTATATTACAGGTTGGGGATATATCAATAAGACGTTACGATATCTATTGAATACTTAATAACGCGAAACGCTAATACGAAAATTTATAAAAGAAAATTCGTGCATTATTTATCAATCTGCAGATATATAATTTTTTTCTGTGCAGTGGTCGTGTGATGCAGGCATAGGAAAATAAAGTAACAAAGTATTCAATACCTATAATTACGTTCGTAACTTTCTGGACATGTTCGATAAGGGTGGGGGGTTTGCATGAATTAATAACGCGTGCTTCTTAGCATTTCTAATAAAATACGCGAGGTCTGCAAAACACCTTGTGAGAATACACACATGCCGTATTGAAGATTACACGATAACTTTGCGAATTTTAAAGTTGTATTAATAACCGTAGCATTTGATTCATGTCAAGTTGCAGAAAAAAAAACGATTGCTAATTTAATCAATTACGCGTATTACTAATTTGCTAATGATTGTGTGTTTGGTATATTATTATTCATATCCAGCTGACATTTTTCTGCAAGTTGTAACATAATTGTGCCGATATTTCCTTAATTCCTGTGAACTCGTCGACTCTGACGCCGATGCATCTGCGAAAAGCCAAGCTGATGTTCTTCTGGGTGCGCTATCCCAGCTCAGCGGTGCTCAAGATGTACTTCCCGGACATCAAGTTCAACAAAAACAACACTGCCCAACTGGTCAAGTGGTTCTCTAATTTTAGGTAAGTTTTATGAATTACTAAAACGGAAAGAACAATTAGCGCTTATCTCATTTGCACATCGCCGGGAGAAAACGCGCGGAAAATAATTTTGTTTCTGAAAAAAGCGCTGTATGTACCATTTCCCCGGAAGGCTTGCGAAGCATATGTGACCGCGCTGCTTGTTGGCAGCAAAATGCAAACTACCTGCACAACAAAGCAAGGCATTAAAGTGTGTGTGTTTGTACGGTGTTTCATTTGCGAATAGTTACCTCGTGCACGGCTCTGTGTGTTTTGTTTTTTTCAAATGAAAACTGCCGGAAAAGTATTTTTTATTGCCGGCGTACACTGCACGCCTCCTGATGTACATACGCAGCAATCCGCTTCTCATCCTGGCAAGTTAAAGTTGAAAAACGACATGAGAATGCAAAACACAAACAAGCGCGCTGGTTCTAATCGGGATTGCTTTACGCAAGCAAATAGTTACGCGAGCATTCAGCAATCGAACATACTGTATGCCAATGTACACATTAATGCGTGGATGGCTCACAGTGCTTCGATGAACTTGGGAAATGAGGGAAATTTAAATTTGCATGTTTGTCGTGTGTTTTGTTGTGTGACAACGTTTTGTGCAAACAAACATCGTCACCGATTCTGCTTCTCCGCGTCGTGTCCGTATGATTGAATTTGTTACGCCCGCAAAATGCACACATCAGAGTAATTCAGTCCAGACCAAATCAAACAAATTACCAACTATTCATTATCATTTTAAAAAATTCGATTTATTACCCCCCAAGCAGCAAACCCAATTAGTTTAGATTCAAAGCAAACGTGCAAGTGACGTGATTGTTCGAAAAAAATCTTAATAAAATTTTTTCGTAATACACCTAATGACTAATTTCATAATTTTGCCGCCACACACGGCGAGTATGCGCGAATGTGCGACCATCAAAGTTAATTAGATAGACGGGGGAGGGTTGGGGTTGCGACGCGCACACATGGAGAAGAAAAACGCGCGCCCACAGGGCAAAAGAAAAAGGAATGCAAAACTCTGTCGTGGTGGTTATGGCCCGAACGCTTTTAGAAATGCGAAAAAAAGGGAAGAAAAATAAAAACGCCAACTCTACTAATTAGTCTCAAGACCTTAATTAAGTTATTTTTAATTGAGCAGCGGCGTGCATGTGCTTTGCGGCGGCGGTGCTTACGACCTCCGGCACAGTCTTTGAAAATTACTAAACAGACATTTCACTTTTCTCATTTAATTATGTTGCTTGCGTCTTTCATAATTCGCGAAACGTTCTTTAAAGATCTGATACTGAGATGCAACTTAATTAATCTTATAATAGTAATTACAAATCGTACAATCGCGGCGTGTCATTTTATCTATGATTGTTAGCCGTGGTGATTACCGGACATTACAACCTAATTAATTAATGATATAATCTGTGTTCAACGCTCGCACTGCAGTACAACATCGAAACAAAACTACCAAAACTCAAAACGGCTTATTTCCGATTACAATTAGTATTACATTTTACAAATTCGACGTTAACGAATCAGCGTATTATCAACTACCTCATTATATTGGGTCTAACCTCAATCTAACCTTAAAATTTATTGGAATACCAAAAAATTGCGATTGTAATAAACCATTCGATTTTAGTACCACCAAGCAGGGTGTTTTGTAGATCTTTATAAAATATAGTTGGGGGCAATATTAGAAAACCTAGTTGTAACGGTTTTTCAATACCGTACAAGTCGATTGAACATCTGTCCCCTTGGAGTTTCGCGCGTTCCTTACCGTAATCGCCGCACGTCGTCATCCGTCAACGAGTAGGGTACGCGTATTGTTCAAACACAACACTATAAAATAAACGTGAGTGCACTATGAACGTTGCGTACATGTAAACCTTAGTAAATTGTATGTTTTGTGGGGTGAACCACATGCTACTAGTCTAAACTACGTCCTCTAATAATTAAAATTTATCTTTATTTTAAAAATCTAAACTTCTGTACATTTTTTTTACATTAAACCACAAAACGCATGTGATTGAATGTTACAATATCATCGCGGAAGTTACAAGTCGCAAGATGTGATAAGTCTTAACTTGTTTCAACTCGTGACAGTTACTTCCTTTCGTTTATCGCCACAAACCCGCACATAAAAATTATCGCTCGTGCCAAAGCCAAGCAATCACAACACCAACATATTTATTAAGAAATTATACACACATCTTGCCTCTCATTTCCTTTTTGTTAGCTCAGGTTTTGTTGAATCATATTGAATGTGTTCAAATTCATTTGATATGGGCACGTGTAAGACGTTACAATAAAGCACGCGTTTTCTTACTCATTGTGTGCCAACGTCTTGAAGACGTTCGGGGAACGTGATACATAAAAACGAGAGACTTGTGAACTTTAGAGGAGGGTAAATCAAAAAAGCAGATGTGATTCTTTTGTCATAGTAACGTCTCCAAGAAGTTCGTTGCAGTCGCAAAGAAAGCATACAAGACGTGCGTCGTTCCCCTTTATAGAAGCATTTATGGAGGGTGCCTTGGTATTTACATTTTATTCTGAGATGACGGTTACCTTACCGAATTACTTTCAAAGCAACCAACCTAGGTTGGCTCCTAATCTATTGCTGTATTACCGTACCTGGTCTTTCAAGAAAAATCGCCAAGGGTTGACTTGCTGATGTGATGTGCAAAGCTTGGGAACCGCCTTGTTGGCTTCTTCCGAAGGGAAAGAAAAGTTGGCAGCTTAGAACTGGTGAACAAGTTGAAGGGCGATTTGGTTTCTTTGCTGGTTTATATATTTGCTTATTATTGCAACCAGGGTGCAGTGAACTATGCCAGCTACTAGAAACTTGTGAATTTAAATTTTAACGGCAGGTGGTACAAGATTATACGTGTACGCAAACTCTATGCGTGTTGCTTTACTTTGCGACTCTCTCTTTGTATTTTGTAAGTCGCACGACGCATTCTCAATTTTTTTTTCATGCGGGTTTGAACTCCAACCAGGTTAAAAAGAAATTTGTGATTGATCTAGTTTTGTTTTTGGTTGTAATCTTAGGATTGGATCAGGAATATATGTTTAGCTTAAATTGGTAATAGTCAGGGAGACGCATGTGCAACAGTTTGATAAGTAAATAATTTACCAGTTCTAATACCGTATTAATTATGTACGGCCAATTGGCCTATAATTGGTATTTGGGCATACGCAAGCGGGCCGGACTATGACATGACACCGCAAACAGCAAACTCGCTGTATATCGACGGTTCAATATTGATAGTCGATGTGAAAACGCGCACGCAAATGCTGTTTAACGAACGAACTGATCAAGCGACCACCCGCAAATTATGACAATTACAATTAAATAATATATAATCGCGTAATAAAATATCAATTAATAATGCAAATGCAAATCATGTTTTCCATTTCTACGGTTTTCACTTTCATCGCTTTCGATTATTTGCTCATTACGTTAATTGTTTATTATGAAATTAACATATTGCGTGTATAAACAAACTTTATTGTCGGACATATGTTATTTGTTGTGTACATGGGGATGAGTGTTGAGTTTTCTCGCACCAGCGATCCGTGACTTTTAACAGCTGGCGGCAGATTCAACGAGTTAAAGTTGACACGAATCCGCACGCTCTTACACCATTTTTTCCTCGCGCTCGAGCAAATTTCCCAAGCGGTGTGCGGGCGTTGTGTTTCTTCGCAATTCGATTCGTTAATTGCCACTTGCGCACTTGTCGACTCGAGGTTGGTGCGTGGGTGTCGGTGGTTGCTTATCGATGTAGACGCAATTACGATACGTTGACGCTTACGCGTTCATACGTTGTTCACCTCGAGCGTCGTGATTCGTTCGCGAAGTTACTCCCGCAGAAGTGCACCACTTAAAATTACCAGTTGTTCTTTTCGTACCACACATAACAAGTGCAGCAATGTAATTACGTTTTACACTGCTGTGGCTTTTTCTGGCTTCCGCGTTTTCTGGTTTGTGATTGTTGTTATTTATATTTGTTTGTGTTTTGCCCGTAGGGAGTTCTACTACATCCAAATGGAGAAGTATGCCAGGCAAGCAGTGTCGGAGGGTGTGAAGAACGGCGACGACTTACACGTCGGTGGAGACTCTGAATTATACCGCGTGCTCAATCTGCACTACAACAGAAATAATCACATCGAGGTATGGGGCCCACAGGTTCGTGGCTTCCTTTTCCATCTGCGAAAGGACCATGGCAATTATTACAATCCCACTCTTATTCTTGCTGCTTAACAAACTGTACACTTTTCGATAATTAACACACCTCTTCTCTAGAAAACACACAAAACAATAAGATTGGGGATGTACCATGCCTTAAATGTCGTGTTTTGTTGTGATGTTTCTTTTTCTTTAAGTTTTTTGTTTGTTTTAATTTAAAATTATTTCAAATTTTTGTGAAAAAATATTAATATCTCATTGATTTTTGAAGGTTCCGTCAAATTTCCGCTTTGTTGTGGAGCAAACGTTGCGTGAATTCTTTAAGGCGATCCAAGAAGGACGCGACACAGAACAATCATGGAAGAAATCGATATACAAGATCATCTCGCGAATGGACGATCCAGTGCCCGAGTACTTCAAGTCTCCAAACTTTTTGGAACAACTCGAGTGACCGGCGCCGAGCGGCATGCACTGCTCGGAAGCGCTGCCCAACGGTAACGATATCGCCATTTGGTAACGCAGTTACCGAAGAACCCACAACACAATACACAACAACACACCAACTGCAACAGGGAAATAATTCAATCACCAACACGAATATTAAAGGTATCGTCATCGTTGGCTAAACGACGCATCGCGCAACTAATTATTACTAATTTAGAAATAACAAAAAAAAAACAAACAAACAAAATGATAACTGAAGATCACAGAACAAAGCGGCGGCGGTTTGTAACCAGAGCTACAAGCCGTCTCGACAGCTTTCGCTTAATTATATTGAGAATGATAAAAAAATAATAAATCCAACGAATCGGTGACGCATGGTGCGTAAGTTTATTAAAAATTAAAATTAAAAAAAGCAAAAAAATGAAGCTGTCAACGTTTTATTGTTTATATATAATAATATTAATATAATATATATTAGAAAGAGTGAAAATGAGAGAAAGAGAGTACTAAAATGATATTTGGAAAAAGCCGTGGTGAATCGTTGATAACGAACCAGTTTCCCAACGGTTTTCCGATCGGTATTGTTGAAAATTGTGTTAGGTTGACAGTTTGATTGCGTACGAAAATTGCACAAAACTAAATAAAGTGAAAAAGCATAACAATTGATGCAAGAAACAAGTAATAAATAACAAAAAGACTATTGTTAATTACTAAATATCTCCGCCTCAGGCAAAAAAAACCACGTGAATTACAAAATTAAGATGAAAACAAAAGAAAAGCGTAATTAAACGAATAATTATAATAATCAATCATGTTGCGCATGTACGCGATCGATTATAAAATAGTTAATCATTGAATCATTTTACCTGATATCTTAATATAAATAATTACTAAATAACCGGATATTAAAAAAAATTTATATCGAATGAACAAAAAAAAACGGAAAGCTAACCAATATTTATTATTCATAATTGCATTAATTGATATTTATGATAACAAAGATAACGATGATGATGAGAATTTGTTTTCGACGCAAAACAAGATACGGTCAAAGTACAATCTGCACGATTACGTTGTGTCTTTGTTTAGTTTTTCTTTTCAAACTTGCCACAACTAAGTTTTGTCTTTCCGATTTGACGAGGATTCAAAATTGCCGTGATAGTTTCTCAAATAGTTCGCGAAGGAACCAACTAAGCATGTACATACAAAACAAACGTGTAAATATTATTACTTAGTTAATAATTTATAAATTAACCTAGTTTTTATTTGTATTATGATTAATTAACCAAAGTTGATTGTTTCACAGCTAGTCCATTTCGTTTCGAATGTGATGAATTTGTTCTCAAAATAACAAATTCATAACATTTGAATTTAAGTTTAAGTCGCATGCGCAGTAGCAGTTGCAACTTAACCTAAAAAATTTAAGTTGATGTTATCTGCGCATGTCACTTAACGATTCGAATCAGATTCGATCGTTGTATGTATTACGTTGTATTAGGCTGGCATTCCCTTTATGTTAAGTTATTTATGTTTATTTTGTACATTCCCATATTATTGTATTTTATTTTTAGTAGCAAAACGACAAAGACTAGTTGCTAATTAGTTTAATTCGGGATGCCTGCATAATATATGTTTTTAGTTGTACTTTTAAGTTAATCGTTCACGAGCACTGTTTTATTTTTAATTTTAAAGGACATGACCATTCCAAGTCTAACCTTTTGTACACCGTGTGAGGCAACTAGTCAATTAATTAATTTAAACGAATAACATCTGATCGTATGAATCATGAATGAAAATATAATTGATTTATTTTATTTTTATTATTTTGTATGTATGTAATTCTCATAACCTTTTTATATTTTTTAGTTTTGTTTATTGTTTATGTTTTTAATTGTTTTTTGTTTTAGTTTTTGAAGTTAAAAGTGCAATTTGTTACGAATCATCCAACGCGATTATTTGGAGAAACGTTAAAAATCAGGTTATGTTAGTAAATATAACCTCAATGCTCTATACGCGCATGCGTGGCAAACATGGCATCGCAGTGTGTTAAACGAACGCCCCACATCCGGGTCGTGCGTAAATTGTGATTTCCTGTTCCTAAAAAACAGCACTATTAAAATTACGGAGAAAAAACTAAAAAAAAAGACGAACGATTTTATGTCGTTGCGGGTTGCATACTAACTGCCGAAATTATAAGACTGCCATTCATTTACGAATAAATTCTCATTTGAGTCTCTTCGCTTTTGTAAGCACTTGAGTTGCATTATCAAAATTGATGTGTTTCGGATGATTGCTTGGTTGCCTATCATTTAATACGACGCCATGTTTGCCAATCACGCGCTCGTCGGTGGCGTTTCACACTTGGACTCTTTAAATCTTTAAAAAACACAAAACAAAACAAACAGATGTACATTTACTTAATTAAACGTAATTAAACGGTGTAAATAATAATAAATTAGGCTTTCCTCAAAACGCAATAGCTACATGTGTGAATACGTCAAGTACGACGTCATAGTCGATAAATAAATAATTGATATAGAATTTTGCACATATTGGGTGTTAATTTTACGAAACGATAATAATAGTATTTTTCTCCTTGAGTGTGGTGCGCTGCTTGGCGTATCAGCTGAATGATGTATTGAGCATTGAGGTACAACCAGAAAACGTCAAAATGTTTTATTTAGCAGGAGAACAGATTGACATAATGAAATAAGGCAGCATAATTCCTTGCAGATTTAACTTGGCTATAAAATAGGTTTTTTTAGTAATAATAACTGAGAAGTCAGCAGGTACGCCCACAAACTGCAGAATAATCTCAATAGTTTACGGATAAAAGACAACTCTCGGCAATAGATAACGCATTCATGCAGGCACCGGTCACACAAGCAACCAGACTTCAACAATAAAGGATCAAGACTCAATTGAAACAATAGATAAACACACAATACCAATATTAATGACAGAACTAAACAGAATCAACAGTAGCGTCGTATTTTCGAATACAACGCAATCAACACTTCTTAATTATTATTATAATAATTAATCTGTGCTACAACAGACACAAGACCTCAAAAATCTACGATTGGTTTTGACAAAACAACAATCGATAAACATCGGAGATGAAAAATAAACAAAAGAATTAAAAAAAAAACAGTTTTACGCCGCGCAAAATAACAATAGAACTCATACAAAACTCAATACAAACAAACCGACTTATAATTAACGTAACATAGACACACAAGAAGATGTACAACTTAAAAAACATCTGAAACAGAATCGGGACGAACTCGTCCCCATCAATAAGAAATAAACAGGATACAATTATTAATTGATTCATAACCTATATAATTGATTGATCAGTCATATAGATCGATTAGAAGACTAGCACCGACGTGTCGCGTTTAAGTTTCAATGCGATAAAAACCAGACGAATGTACACAAAAATGTAAGGCGCACGTCCGGTGTCCCACAATCTGTCAAAGCAGCGAATTGTCGCGATGCACAACATGGCGACAGTTGGCGTCCATACGCAAAGCATGGAGGAATTACATTGCTTTCTGGATGAGACTGTAAGAAGTAATTTTTGAGGTCAATCCAAGCAGATTCCAAACAGATTTCAAGCAGATTTCACACCCTAATGAAGGGTTCAAGCAACAGTATAGACGTAAATCAGTAGAGACCCCCTAAGCCCCTCATAACACTACTACCCCCCTACACTCGCCACATGATAAGTACATGGTTTGGGTTTGGTCTTTAATCGCAAGCCAGGTTACACAATTACAACCCCCTTTTAACAAATAATATTAATTAGGTATTACACTACCAGTGCAATGTTTAATGTAAGTTGTTTTTGTTTTATATTTCCGAGACCGAGCGTAATCGGTGAGCATTCTCGAACACATTGTATATCGTATCGTAAGAGACAAACAACATTTTTGGCCGTTTTTCATGACATATAGAAAGTGTATACTATTCAACCAAAGTTATACATGATGAGTTTCAATATTTTTGGTTGTGCTTTTGCGTTTCGCAAAACGTTTGGTTTTAAATATGCACACACATTCGGTACATGACACAGCGCGTAAGTAGGACGCGCATGCGCTGAACGCGCGCTGTGTTGTCGTTTTCTACAGGGCGACTTCGAATTGGCGAGTCGTCGCAATATTTTGCAGGTTTGAAGTAAATAATAACAATTCAATCAACAACTCTCAACATGACACGAAAAGCAAGTGAGGATTACATTACAACCACCCAGAACACTTAAGTAAAAAAAAAAAGGTTTTGAAACACTGTTCGGAATATACTAAAATAATGTTTAGGTCACCGGTTCAAAAACGATTTGATGAATAACGATGAAACAAAAAAAAATGAGCAAAAAAATATCACGAAAAAAGTACAAGCTTATTTTAAGCACCTCTGCGCCTTAAAATTTTAAATGATGATGATGATGAAAAAAAATTCGAAGCAAAAATGATATGAGTGTGTATAAACCAAAATCTGCCTTATTCTATTTTCTTATGACGAAAAAATCTCCTACCGTTATAGCGCAATTATTTGCTAGTGTATATCGTTCTTGATCACCACATTTTAACACACGAAGAAAAACAAATTTATGGAATATCACAACATGACAACGTACGAAACACTTACGAGTTGATTCAAACATTACCAAACACCTACTTTTCATAATAAGTAAAGAAAGTCACAAGCAAAATAATTACTAACAAAAAAACTACCGACAATTTTTCAAACACGTTCCAGTAAAACAAATTAAGTATCAAACTAATCTCTAGTCCAAATATGTACTAACATAGCATTTTGTGTGAGTTGTAGAATACATGTACAATTGTTGGTAAACCGAAACAAAACAAAAGCAAAAAAGAAAAAAATCATAATAATTGGTAAAATGCATTAAAATAAATCACGAATCGGGTGCCTCCGTTTCATTAATTGTATTTTAAAGCATTAAGTTTTGACCGAAAAGAAAAAACGAATTATTTTTCACGCGAGGTTAACCTTTTGAAATAATTTACAGGATAAATAATAAAAGCAAAACAAGTACTTGGGTACTTTTAATTCGATTTTGTTGAATATTTAATTTGACATTTCAACATTACCAGAAAATAACTCACAGTAATAATCATAATGTATAACATGTTAAAGTAGGCAACCAAACTTACAAAACGATAAAAAGATGGCGGTCGATTGAGGCAATCGTATCTGATTACAAACAAATGCGCGGTGATGCTGATTGCGCCGATCGATCTTTGCCGCAGAACACAAGACGCACCACACACATACAGCCGATGAAAGATGACCGACGATGATGAGACACAAAGCTAAGATAAACCAAACAATTCCCTTATATCAATATGTATAACTTAAGTAATAAGCAAGCAGTAAAGTCGACGATGCAACAACCACCCAACAACCAAACTGAACAGAAACTGTCTCTATAAATATAAACCAAGAATAATTTAGTTGATTGCATCAATAACGCAAGCACACATCGTTAGTTTGCGATGGGATTCACGCGCGGGGCCGTTCTCAATTTTGAAATAGTCATGAACCATTCTTAACCACACGAAAATCAGCAGCAATAGTTCAAATGATATGAAGGCAAAAACCAAAAATATCTACAACAAAACCTTTAAGTAAAACTAAACGGAAGGAAACGAACGAAACCAGCAAAATTTACTTCAAAATCATGTGAAAGCCAACACGCAATTGTTGTTGGCAAAAGCATTTCGGGACGTTTTTCTCTTTCGCATCCAGAAAAATTAACAAAAAAAGAAACAAACCGGCAAATAATAATAATAAAGAAAACATTCATTCAGAAATTTCACACTGGGCCAATTCGTCCGTCAAAAAAGTGCCTTCAAAGTTGTTTTTACGAATAAATATGAATAAAAATGTGAAAAAAAAATAAAAGATGATGAATAACGCGATGAAATTTTTTACAAATTTTAAAAACGTTTAAAATCTCTAAATGAAAAATAAAAAAAGGGCCCTAAATAGACACTGGCTAGCCCAACCAAAACGGCCCCGGGCGTTCACAGAATCCAAGCATCGATTGTACGTTAAGATTCAGTTCGACGAATAATGGGGCACTCGATATAATAATAATAATTATACTAATAATAATAATACATTTAATATTAATACGCATTAAGGTTATTTCGTAAATATTATATTGTTATAACGCTAAGGACAGGTCGGAACCGGTGCATCCACTTTTTTTCGCGGTCGATCGCTCGTGTGCGCGTGCGCGTTTCAACGCTATCCGTAACCCAGCGCCACCTAGCGAGCGGTGGACCGGCCGGCGAAGCCCATTACTATTGGTGGTATATAGTAACTTTGAATTAGTCGTAGCATAATACAGCATAAACAGGATTGAATGGTTTCAGTTTAAGAATTGAAGAATTGTACAACCACGTGGAATGTACGTGAATGCAAAACAGTAAAGTAAAATCTAAACATCTCCATGTTATGTAAGAGACACAGTTTACGTTTAACACTTACGCTGTTACGATTTGTTATTTGTTATTATGACTTACCCTACTTTCTCACCCTCTTCTTCGATGTGAACCAAGCAGATTGATTCGATGGTGCGTCGTTGTCACCACACACACATACGATAGACAGTAAGAAATGTAACAAGAGATGGCGTTGGTGGACGTTCGGCCATTCGTGATACGTAACTTCAACTTGTATAATTTAACGATAAGATTAAGATGAATGACAATTGCAAAGCTAATCTAAGTTAACTTCTAAGTTTAAGTGTTATACCATAAATACCGCAATAGCAATACAAACTACAATAGAATAAAACCAAGTCGCGCGTGCGCGGACAACTCAAACAGATATAAATATGGATATTTTGTAATGCAGACATACGCCGATTACCCGTTTTTTAAACTACAATGAACTAATTATTGATTACGATTTTACTACGAAGTATTTATAATTAGTGGTGAGACGTTGATATATTTTAACAAATATATGAGCCATAAACATAATTGCAATAGTAAGCGACCTTATACATACACAAACTTGTATTTATATTGTAAATACACATCAAACAATAGCCGGTTAAACACAGGATAAACGCACAACATTTTCGTCAAAACGAGTGTCAGTCACATGACCGATTTCAACCAGCCGAACATGAGTAAATTCAAAATTGTACCGTACAGTTAAAACCAGACTAAACAATCAATCAAAACAGCAGCCCGTCGATAAATAATATTAATTATTAAGAACAGGTTTTTTCTCCTTATCTGTTTGGTTTTTCTATTACCTACGATAATTACGTTTACAAGTGCAATAATTGGTTATAAGTTGTAACCAATGTTTAGAAACAGAAGTTAATCCGGAGGTAAACGACGCATCGAATCAGTCTGCAAAATAAATGATTATGATTTTTGTTTTTGATCGTGAATTTTCGTTTAGTCCATACTTAAACAAAAACCAAAAATAACAGACACGCATACAAAACACCTATACGAATGGTCTTCCTCTTTCTATTTCTCGACAAAAACAGGACAGCAATGCAAAACCAATAATCAATAGTTTCAACAATGACGTTTTTGTATTTTTTCGTAAACCGCAACTCGCGCAACATTAACAACAATAAGAAAACGCGCTTTTTTGGATGTTTTCAATTCAATGAAATTCAATGAAATTCAATGCAAAAAAGAACCTAGAAAGCTAAAAAAGTTTTTCAGTTGAAAAGTTGGTGAACAATTTTTCGAACACTTTTTAGTGTAATGCGTTTTTTAGGTGAAGAGATCTACGTCTTGTGTTGAACGAGACGTAGCGTAAATTTAAAAGTTTTTAAATTAACCACTAAAGTATATGTATATCTATATTAATATAAATTTATTACGAAAACAAAAAAAAGGAAACTATATAAAATGATTATAGAAATTAATCGAAAACAATTCTTTCGAAATGAAGAAGAAGATGAAGAAGAAACGAAAAAATGTAAAAAACAAAAAATGTTATTAATCTTTGGCAAATCTAAATTTCCGGAAATGCAGCTGCAAAAATGCTTGCATGGATATTCGAAACTGTAAAATTTTCCACAATTTGGCACAAGTTACACACAAACGAATTTTGGTCTAAATTTCACCAACGACTCGATGCTTCAAGCTTTAAAAAAGCTTGTGGGAGATGATAAAACGAAGAAATGCACAAAATGGCGGGCAGGTCGGTGTCTTTCGGCCCTACATTACCGACCGACGCTATGCAATGTGTGGCGCTCCTCATACACACGATATTTTTGAATTTTTTTGTACAAACAAATAATTATAGGTGTTATTGATATATTTATTGAAACAATGTGGATGGAGGAGGTGAAACAAATTAAAGAAATAATATATTTATGAATTTTAAATTATGGCTTATAAAATTGTATCAATTTTGTACTGTATTCTTAAAAGTAAACAAGAAAAAAATGATGATTATAATATGTACACTAAAAATTAATGCGATACTATGTAATTATACAAAATTTGAGTGATTGAGGCGTTTTAAGGATGATGACGATGGCAAAAAACCTTGCAACTTGTGATAATGTTAAAAGCATGACATTGTTGCATCGAATAATAATAAAAACAAATGACTACTATTTATATTATGTAATAATATTGTAAAAGAGGCAAACTATTGTAAAAATGATATATTTAGGAAACTATATATTGCATATGTATCTTTAAAAATGTTTAACTTTTACGTTCGGGAGCGCCATCTGTTTTTTGGTAGATTTGATTAAGAAAAAAAGCACGAGTCGTTGTAAAACAAATGTATAACATTTAAAGCAAAAACAAAGAAAAGTTTTGGTCTTATGATGATCTTCAGAGAGACGATCCAGTGGTTAATTGTCGAGAATAGTCTCTGGTTGTCATTTTGCCGCCACAGCCTATCAATGAAATTAAAAAAAATGATTAGGCTTTGTTTATATGATGATATATAAACGCAAAAAATGATATGATGTAATAACACAACAAAAACCAGTAATATTTAATTAAGGTTAGGCGTCGATAGGGAATCGAATAAGATTGTATATTTAGTACAAAACAAAAAACACGTACGCACGTGGATGAAATAAAATTTAAGAGAAAAGAACACGTGGTGAACATAATTTTAAAATGATGAATAAAATTACAACACTTTTGAGAGATGAGAGAATGAGAGATAGCTCAAAATTTAATTTTCGCTTTGCTTTGCGTTGGCGACTACTGGCCGATGGGGGGCGCTCGCTTCGCACAGAGAAGACGTTTATATGTGTAAAAATTTAAGAGTATTTTTATATTTATATTGGTGTAAATCAAAATTTGGAGGATAAAATGACAAAAACGGTAAAAAGATGCCCACCTATTGTAGAGATTTTTAGGTTCGATGAAGGTATAAATTTAAGGAAATTAAAATTTAGGAATTTTTAAATGAATTTGTATATATATGAAAATTTATATATAATATATAGATGGCAGGCGAGCGCGTCACGTCGGCATCGCGAACGCAAGGTTTAACTAAAACACATAAAACACACAAAAAGCAAATGAAAGGAAAAGAAGGGAGAGGAGAGGAAGGAGAGTGGTGGCGAGGCAGAGAGATGATACTAAAAAATAAATATTGTTGGTACGCGTATGTATGATGGCGTGGCGACGTATACTATACTACAATATACGTACAAAGTACTTGTAAGTGTGCAAGAAAAGAGCACCTCTTCTTTCGTTCCGCTTCGAATCGATCTGAATCAAGATTTTTACGTTTTTCGTTTAGCGTGTGCCGTATCCATGTTATATTAGACAATTTTACTATTTGGTGTACAGCAATTTTTTCGACCACTGTTCCCCGGGCTGTTCTATTCACGAAGCCATCACGATGGGCAGGTCGAGATGTTGTGACTGTGTTTTCATTGAGCAGTATAATAAATATATACATTTATTTGGAACTTACTCATGTCTTCTTATTGAATTGATATTCTTTATGTGTATTTATCCTATTCCCACCCAGTTGGTATGTTGTTTGTTTTTTTGAAAACATTTATGTTTCATATTATTTTATTTTCTTGTCTTAATTTAATTTTATTAGTTAAATAGTGGTTCTTTAATTTATAAGTAACTTTAGTTCTTTAAACATTTTTGAAGTATTTCAGTTAAGCCTTCAAAGTTAACCCATTTTTTTGTTTTTGCACCAAACAAACCAAACTATTTAATTCAAAATCTTACATTTAACGTAAGCAACCACATTCGTTAATACTGGCAATTTTTCTAGTCAACATGATATTTTGAAATTTTGTTCTGGAAACGTGTACGTTCTTATTTTGTAATTATAGTTAAAGAGTTGCTCTTTAACGTCTGACCAAATTTAATCCATAAAACGTCCCCAAAGTATTTTTTTTTGGCCTTCAAAGTTGGGCAATTTTTTGATTTTTTGAAATTTTGTTCTGGAAATTTGCTCGTATCTCCTCAGCATATTTTCCAATTCTTA